>CAICTM010001156.1:0-35546 GCA_903772945.1 Seminavis robusta | reverse complement strand
ATGGCCATTAAGAAGCACGATCCCCATAGCGGACCGCTTTGGACCCGGTAACACCAACGATGATGGCCTTGGCGGGTGGCCAAAGTATCTTCCCCCACGGAAAGAAGTTTCTTTCAATCGTTTCCATAACCTGCCGAAAACCCGGTCACAACACATGAAGCAACTGACTTGACTTGACCTCATCATTGCCCATCCATCCTGTTGAGATATTATATTCGATTCGATTCATCCTCCAAACGGATAGTAGAGGTACGGTAGTCCTTGGTCCTTCTTTTCCAAGCCTCACAAAACGTCAACATGATGAAGATGAAGATGATGAGATTTTGGTTGCTACTGCTAGCCGCCATGATGGCTACCGCTACCGCCCAATCCCAGGAAGAGTTGTTTCTGGAGCAACAACAGCAGCAATGCCCCGTCACTGTGGGCAACACGGATGAGCTCTGTGCCTCGTTACTACACCGTGTTCCATTGGGCACTCCGGAGGACTGCGATTGCTACACGTTTTGTAACGACGAACTGATCCAATGTGGAGCCTTTGGAGAACACCGGCCCTTTCAATGCGTGGGAAGAATCGTGGCCGGATGTCGCCAAGCCCAAGCCAATTTCAACACCGAGGAGCTTCCCACGGCTCAAGATACCGTCGTCGAGAAAAAGAAGGAATGTGCCGTGACGGTCAATGCCGATAACGCCGTCTGTGGCAGCTTTTTGGACAAGACGCAGGATACCACGTGTGACTGTTACAATTACTGCAACGGCAAACTGATTGGGTGTCTCAACTTTGGAGAACGAAACACCTTTAGTTGCAGTGGGGAAACAGTAGCAGGTTGTCTCGACTCACAGCGACAATTTGGAGCCTTGGCATCCGGTGGTGTCACTACAACTAGGCAGCTGTCAGGCATGATCGTGGCACTCCTAATGGGTACAGCAGTGCTGGCATTGTGAGGGGAAGAATAATACAATGGATACCACAATCCACCCACCCGAACAACCCTCGCCTGGTCATTCTACCGACTCTCGGAGATACCGTGCACCAACACCCAGTTTCATGCCGGTTTGCCTCAATCCACTTGCGGACCAGCTAGCTAGCTAGCTAGCTAGCAAGCAGGGCACCGATGTTTCAAAGTCTGCCCTAGCTAGCTAGCCGGCATCCTTTGAGAGACGCCTCAGCAAAGGAACAAAGAGCCGACTCACTTCTGATGATATTTATTTTTGTACAAAGGTTTATAGATTCATATTTTTTATTAAAACCAAGCTACTGTATCCTATTAGCTACGGTAGCCACGGTATTGCCGTTCGTAGCTGGAAACGCTTAGTTCTACGGTAGCAAGGTGTGATTTGTTTTGGATGTGAGAAAAAGACAACTTACGCTGATAACTCTCGCTCGAATTCATTTTCTACCAAAGCACCAAACCAGACACAGCAATGCTGCATGCATAGAATGCTCCTACTTCCCCAAGCTCCAAGTCTCCGCTGGCCATTGTAGACACACTGGTCCTTCATTATTTGTTCTCTCAGGCTTTCGCTTGGTGCAGCTGTCTCAAGAATGGATAGATTCGATTCGAATCACGAAGTCCGCATCCTGCTCTCTTCTTACATGTCATATTTTTGAGAGCCGCCTCCAACGGTTTGACACCGACCAGATCCTCGAAAGCATTCAAGCTCAATCAGAACCTATCTAGCTAGCTACCGTAGAGAACTCCAGTGCATGGGGCAATCTTTGTAAGCATCGTGTTTTCCGTTCACATGTTCCCACTGGGACGGAGCAGGAGGCATAACCGTCGTGATGAATTACTGAAGCACATTGCATTGGACGATGCCAATGGCCCATGAATGAAGAATGAAGTCGATTCTGCCTTCGTTGATTTCGATACAATGATACGAAGAAGCGCTGGGGCTGGTCGTCTTGAAACCTCTCCAGTGCCTTGGTGAGGATAGCAGTGCTGGGCTAGCCGTCTTGAGAAGTTCTGGGCTGTTGTGAGATTTCTGTGCTGGGGTCAAGGCTGACGTTTACTGGTTGCGATGCCTGTGCCTCGAATGGACGCAGGCAGCCTCTGCGTGCTCTCGGGGGTCCCGAAAACTGTTGATGCTAGCGAATGTACGTGGTGAAAATGGTGTGCGGATTTTTGCGTAATGTCGTTATCGTTTCCGTTCAATTTTAGTTCTATATGTATTGATTGAGCACTGCTCTTGTGTGTTTGATGCGATGCGAGGATATCCATTCTCTTTTTCATCGGTTCATTTCAAATGAGCGACTACAGACAGAATGCTGACTTTTTGTCGTCGTTGTTTTTGTGTGGAGGCAGAACCTACTTGCTCTGCTGCTGTTTCTTGTTCATTTGCGGGACGGGTCCCCATCGAAAGGCCACTTGATCAATGTACGATCCCGCCTTTCCTGAAAATCCAACCAACTGAAACTTGAAAGGTGCCGGCACCTTGACTTCTTCTCCTTCCTTGTCACCAAATCCCAATGGATTCAACTTACTCCATCCTTTTCCACCGCGGGTCCGAATTCTGTTCCCTTGTTGGTTTTGAATGCCAACGACTGAACCAGCTCGTTGCTGCGGACCGTGGCACCGGTAATGAATTCGCCATTGTTCAATTCGAGCGTCTTGGACTTGCCCTTGCATTCTCCCGCCTTCTTTGTCATGTTGCCGTAGTGTACTTCGAGTCCGCGCACCGCATGACTTTCGGTTGCCGGTGACTGTTCGAGTAAAGTGCGCCAAAAATTTCAAAACAGAGCAAGCCAATCACGGTACCGGTACCGTAGAACAATGGCGCCAACAAGCCGTATCCTTCCAAGCAAAACCAACCTACTAGACTACTAGCTAGTAGCTAGCTAGAAGGTGGTACCGGTACTGGTACCAGTAGCTAGCTATCAATTACCAGTGCACGTGTACTGAGTAATTGCCACCGGTACGGGGCCTGGAGGCGAGGTCCTATCCAAACTCCATGTGTGTCCTCCGTGCATACGCGAAACACATTTATTTTCATCGATTTATTTAGGCGTACGTATCAAGATTTCATTCCTATCCATGTGACGCACATACAGTTGTACGCGGTACGCGAAAGAAACACCACCTCGAATCCCCAACTCTAACGAATCCCCAACTCTAACGAAAATCGAAAATCGAAAAGTGAGAGATCTCGAGATCGCTGTAGGAGTAAAAGTGAGAACACAGTAACTCTACCACCGTTGTTGTCGTGTAGTAAGCAGTAAGCCGTAATGGACTTCAATGATGAGGAATACGAACAAGATGTGGCGTTGCTTCTGCAGCTATCTATTCTTATGGTTGGTCTTCTACTGTGTCTACCAGGCGAATCAAGGGAGCCGTCCTTTTTCGAACAAAGGTTGTCTTGGGATCGGTACTGCCAGAAACACCAGAAACGTGGGACCTTTGCTAGACGACTTCGGATGCGCAAAGAAAGCTTTGACAAGCTGCTTTCGTTTGTAGTCGACGACCTGCTTGTAAATGAGACTCAAGCTATGCGAAGGGGTGGATCAATAATCCCCGAACTGTGCCTCTACTGTACGATTCGATATTTGGCCGGTGGCTCCTACCTGGATATTACAGACATTGCTGGAATTTCCCGTAGTTCATTCTATCGAGTACTATGGAAGACAATAACGGCATTGTGCAAGTGTCCGCTGTTGAAGATTCGATTCCCCCGTACTCAACAGGAAATAAAGACTGCAATGGAGGGTTTTGCCGGGATATCGGACGGTGCTGCCATACATAACTGTGTTGGTGTCGTCGATGGCTATCTTATGCGTATCAGGGTACCGACCAAGAAGGAAACTGGCAACATCCGAAGCTTCTTCTCAGGTCACTATCAGTGCTATGGAGTAAACATCCAGGCCGTAGCGGACCACCATTCTCAGTTCATCTTCTTTGCCTATGCCGCTCCCGGGGTTTCGGATGACCGTAATGCTATGCGGCAATGTGCTTTACAAAATTGGGTGGAGTCGCTTCCAACCGGTGTTTGCGTAATTGGCGATGCGGCATACATCCCTACGGAGCACATGGTACCGGTGTACCAGGGTTCCGACAAACTGATCCCACTCTACGACAATTTCAACTTTTACGCCAGCCAGTGCCGCATAAGGGTGGAGATGGCCTTCGGCATTATGCAGATGAAATGGGGTTTACTATCGCGTCCTGTTGGCTGTTCGTTGAAGAACATGATATGGCTGGCGCAGGCTATAGCTCGCCTACACAACTTTTGTATTAATGAGCGACTCGAAACCTACTAGACTACTAGCTAGTAGCTAGCTAGAAGGTGGTACCGGTACTGGTACCAGTAGCTAGCTATCAATTACCAGTGCACGTGTACTGAGTAATTGCCACCGGTACGGGGCCTGGAGTAGCTAATAGTGCCGTTGCAGATCAGCCACCGTTGCTTGTTGCGCCAGCTGTGAAGCATTGGTCCTTGCAATCTTCTACTACCAGTAGCTAGTAGAAGACTATCACGCCGCCACTGGCTCTTGTTTCGGAAACCAGAAAGAAGCCGAGCGACACTGGCATAAAGGAGCCCTGCTACTACTCCAGTATCATTGTAGCCGGGATGAAACGAATTGCAGTGGAATTCTGGCTGGCTGGCCAGTAGCGTTACTTTGCTTTTTGCTTGCTTCCTACGAGCCTGCCTGCGGTACAACGGCATTCTTGGGTGCCCTACACAGCTCCACTAATAGCACGCATCAAACGCCAACACAAGCAGCAGAAGGGCCTCACGGCAACAAAAAAATACAGCAACCATTCGATCACAATAACAAACTTCACCTAATATAGGTTATTTTATCTCCTAACTGAGAGTTGTGATATGCATAAATTTCATGTAAAACAGCAACACTCTCGAGTGCTAAGATACTCGAGAGCAAACAGACCGACCCAAACAGCTCGCTTCACTTAGGCTGACTTCTTGTCCTCCAGGTACTGGCTCTGCACATACTGCAAGATGTTTCCAAAGCGGTCTGCGGCAACAACGGTATCAAATCGGAATTCGTGGAGGAATTCACGGGCTGTGTATTCCCAAGTCTCTCGCTCCAGGTTCTGGTACGGTTCAATGTCGGCCTGTGTAGTTTTGGGAGCCAGGGAAGTCTTGATCTCCTCAATCTTGGGCTTCAAAAGGTCAAAGACACGGCGACCAATAGCGGGGTCCAATCCATAGCGCACCCAGAACTCCACAAGGAAGAAGAAGAAGACGGAGACGATAGCCAAGATGGCGGAAAGTGCGGCGATGTAAGCAGGCAAGTCCGACTGTTCGTCATCGGTCTCTGCAATGAACTCCCGATCGATCAGACCCCAAGGCAAGGCCACACACGCGGTGCCGACCGTCCCAACGCGCAGCAAAGTCAGCAAAAATTGAACAAAGGTGACCCAGCGGACTTGGAAAATTTCATTGCTCATCTGGCCGCCATGGTTGCGACCCAAAGAAAAGTGGAGACCGACCAAGTGCCTGAGCTTGCGGAGGAAGTGGAAGAGTGCCAAGAAAGCACCATAAAACGACAGCAGAACAGCCCAACCGGCAGCTGTTTCCAAGTAACCAACCACTTCTGGAACATCATCACCGTAAGCCAAGGCAATGATACGGAAGACAGTGACAATGCTGACGGCAAAGAAAACCAGGGCACCACTCAAGAAGACGGCACTCGCGACTTCACTCTCTGTGGTGGCACGGTAAAGGTCTCGAACATCAACAATTGCGCGGTTGAAGAGGTAGTTGTTGCTTGATCCATCGGGACGAATCTTCCTCATCGCGTTCAGGATTCTCGAGGTCTGGTACCCAACACCGCCGCAGATGCAAGGGAAGAAGAAGGAGAGGAAGTAGCGGATCGATACCACAACAGCCCACTGGCTGAACTTGCGGCGTTTGAAGAATCCATAGCTAATCGCTTGAGACTCCAACGAGGCCTCCAATTTAGGCTTGAAAGTCTTGAGCATGTCCAAAACATCCCCCGTCTCGCCGCCCTGGATTTGGCCACCCTGGGTTCTGCCTTGTCGGATCTCATTGGTAGCAGCGTAGATCATGACGAGCTGTTCTTGGAGGTATGAGTTCGCGTGGAAAGTTTTGGGGATAAAATCGCCGACGACAGCTCGCATGAATTTCGCGGCAGCCCCATCATTGTGGATCGCTGCCTTGAATTCTGCGTACGCATCTTTGAAGGATTGGACCACAGCATCGGAATAGCCGTAGTACCCGGCCTTGTAGATGAATTCGTTGGCCAGGTTGTCTAGGTCCACAGCATAAGGATTCTCTTCGAACATCATTGACTCTCGCTGGTCTCGGCGCAACAAAGAAAAGACAGCCTTCTGGACCTTCAAAAACTTCTTCTCGGCGTAGTAGCGCCTATGCTCCTCGTTTCGATTCTTGTAACGGGAAACATTGGTCATGGTCCCGAAGGCAAACCAGATACTGAAAAGACCAGAAACCAACGATGCCCATGCTCCAGCGCCGTCCACAACAGCCAACCCCGCAGCAGCGACGGCAAAGGCGACTGACTGCGTCAACGAGTTGGCAAAGTTCTGAGCTTCCACAGCAAAGTCATCAACAATGGAGTCAACGGGCTTGGGCTGAGTGAACATCTCCGAGGTGAATCTCTTGTTGTCGGCGCGCAACTCCAAGGAGTAGTTGATCGCGTCTGCCAAGGCGTCGGTGGTGAATTTGATGAACATGCTAGTGTCCGAAGAATACCTTTCAAGGGCTGGGGACGTCCCTTTGAAGGCTTCAAAGTACAAATCCAAGTCAGAATCGATGCGGCTCATCTCGGTTTCGTTCATATCGTTCATGTTCATCTCTAACTTGACGCCATCTTCGAACTTCTGCTTCAGCACGTTGCGCAACTCCCCAATCATGGCGCTGAGGTACACCGAGTCATTTTCCAACCCACGAGGCACCAGCGACGCGGCCATCTTGATCTTCCAGTCACGAGAGAGAATATTTTGCTCCATGATGAGGCCGGTCTCGTGGTACTCTTGGGCCTTCTGGTAGAGGTAGTCAACCAGGAGTGTGTATGTGAAACCCGGCCTGAGGAATCCGTCCTGCAAAATGAAGCGAGGCGCTGACGGTGAGCCGAGCGGGAGCACAGAAAAAGCACAAGAGCACAAGACAGAACAAAACATACCTCTCCGTAGTTAGCTCCAGTTCCACGCTGAACAACTTCGCCATTGCTCCAGTTCGTTTCAAGCCCGTATCGCTGGACGCGGGCCTTGTAGTCAATTCCAGCAACCGCCTGACCGATCATGTTGTTGAATGACATACAGTTGATGCAGGCACCGGTCAAACCACTGTATCGCATGAAATGGGGCGACGCCTGTCCATCTCCAACGAAGGCCATCATGTAGCCTTCGAGGGCTTTTGGTGTCTTGACATTCAGCTTCACTGCGCGGTTACAGACGACATGGGCCACAGGGAAAGCCGCAAGGGCAACCTTGGATTCGGAGTAACCGTCGACACCTCTGCTCAAGTCGCTGAGCCTGTGAACCTTCACATCGTTTGGCATCTTGACGATGAAACCAGAAGTGTTGCGCACGATAGAGTAGCCACCAGCCCTGAAAAGGATCTCAAAAGAGGCCAGCGGAATGAATCGGTCGTTGTTTTTGAGGGACTTGAGGGTAGTCTTTGTGTCCCTCTTCAATTCATTGACGGGGGTGTCAACCGGCAATGGGAACGACTTCTGCCCACTTTCCAACCGTGCCATGACGCTGGCGCCATCAGCCCCAGTGACAACCCAAGGGCGGCGTGCGAGCACACAGGCTTCCGCAACCGGCAAATCACCTAGGTTGTCCTCCAGAGGGGAATCAATTGTGTAGAGTTGTGGAATATTTGCTCGACCGCCTGCAGCAACAACAACCGAAGAACCGAGTGAGCGGCTGGATTTCATGGAGACGGGTTGCATTGTCCTTCCCTAGCTTACCTGGATTGTAGACATCACCCTCCTGGATGACCTCCAAACAGGCTTCATACCACAGCCGATCTATGGCGTGCATGATCGAAAAACGCAGCCTTGCCACGGCTGTCTTGGTTGCCTGCGGAGCGTGCTCACGGGCATCCTTCACCAGTTCCTTGGCAGCATCGTTCTTCAGCTTGTCGAATTCTCTTGCAAATTCCATACCCTATAGACAGCACACAACCAAGTTGAGTTGCCCATCGTCAGATCTTAGAATCTTGTCTAGTATCGGGCAACCAACTTACCAAATAATAGTTCATTCCGAGCTCAAAGAAGCGAGTTTGCAGACGGACACGCTTGAACCCGTAAGCTTTCATTTTGCCCATCATCATCTTCAGACGGGATGCAACATTCTGAACTTGCTGGCCGGTTTCGAAGTTGTCCGCGATGTGGTCAAAGTGAGCAATCCAGACTTTGCTCTTATCAAGCTTCTCCATCATCCTGTCGACGGTTGGGACCAGAGCAACACTCTTCGTGAAGTCTCCAACAATTCGGGTGTTTTGATCGTTGACACTTCGAACATCATCCCAAACACCCGGTCCCCATCGCTGCTGGCCGAGCAAGTGCATGCCCATGGAGATCTTCAACCCTTCGATGCAGCAAACGGCGTAGGGCTCGTCCGTGGTGATGTGGAAATGAGTGTTTTTGGTCGAAAAAATCGGAGGCAGGCTGGAATATTTGCCAACAATGTTAGAAATTCCGGCTTCCTGGGCGACGAACGTGTAATGGTCGTCTCCAACTTTCTCGAGCAGGAATCGTCTGGGCTGCCCATCCTCGGGAGCGATCATGTCGTACTTCATTCCTCGCTTCAAGTCCTTGGGGCTCAAGTTCTTATCTTTCGGTTTTCTGAGTAGAGGAAAGCAATGCAAGAGGTGGTCAGAAAAGACAATCGCGTGCACTTAACAAACAGCACAGCAGAGAGAAACTCACCCCGCTGCGACGATCACGTGGGAATCAGTGACGTTCAAGCGCAACTTCTTCTTGGCGACGTCGTCATACGGCATGATCTCCATCTGAGGGACCTCGCCTCCTCTGGCGATGCTCTCAAAGATAACGGTGGTAGGATCGATGCGTCCTTTGCCGGAGGCATAGACTGGTGGCAAATCACGGAAGCAGCCGGCAATGTCTGGAATTTTGGGGTCTTGAGACACAAAGTGGTAGTGGTCAAGCTCCGAATCCTTCTCGTCGAGCTTGAAGGCGCGAACCTTGTCGTCACCGCGGGGACGAATGTCGTACGCTCCACCGACTTGCACATCATCCTTTCGGAGTTGTTCTTCAAAGACAAATTCCCTGACCTTCCACACACCGGGATGACCTTCAAGGAAAACTTGATCGTCCTCTTTCAACGCCTTGCCAGCCTTGTAGGCCCATGCCTTCTCAACGTCAATGTCGATACGACTCTTCGTGTAGAAAGCAAGCAAATCCTTCGAGTTGAGACGAAGGAGTTCCTCTTGCAACATGAACTCCAAACGCTTGATGGTGACCTCAACGAAACCTTGGGACGGGCTGCAAAGGAAGAAGACAAGCGAATGGGTGAGCCCCCGCAAACAAAGCAGCGGCACACTCAAATCAAAAGCACCGCAGAACTCACATGGTGTTTCCGAGGTGAGGGTCGGTTTCTCCGCTGAGAGGGATGAAGATGTCTTCAAAGCTGGTTCCCAAATGGTAACGCAACATGGCCATTTGCCTGGAATCGAGACGAACAATCTGGGCACGCTCATACGTCGCTGCCTCCTTGTCGTAAGCATCACGATCTTCGTAGACTCGGACTTGTCCGCCACTCATCAAGACATTCTGAACACAATGAACAGCCATCAACAATCCGGTGGGTCCTCCTCCGACCACCATAACATTCTGTGGCGGCTTTTTGTCTTGGCCTGGAGGGCTCAGAGCCGACTGCGCCGTCTTCTTCATCTCGGTCAAGGTGTTGAGACGGGCACTGTCCATTTCGTAGCACTGCAATTGAGCAACAGTGATCAATCGACGGAGCCTTGTGCGCATCGAATCAGCGCTCGCGGGGTCACCAAATTCCATAAAGCAATTGTAGGTGAACTTCCTGCCATGGTCCAACTCGACGGTCATAAAGACCTTTTGGGCTCGCGAAATGGCCTCCGCAACTGGAATGTACGTGAGAAGCTCCACCTTGTTATGGTCGTACGTGACGGGGAAGTTAATATCCACATCCACAAAACGCATGCGCTTGGTGACACGGCTGCGCTGGGTAAAGAGACAGACTCTCCAGCTCTTCTCGTTGGTGTTTGGGTCGGTGGTTCCAACCCAGTACCACTTGTTTTTAACGCAGGAGTCTGGAGTGACAGGACTGCCACGAGAGAGCCCCTTGATGCGATCATCCATTTCCTTGCGCCAGAGCTCACGCTTCAACAAAGTCACAGTCCTGCCCAAGAGCAAAGTGCATGGGGTGTTCTTGGTCATCTTCTGTTGGATCAATTCGTAAAGAGTACGGTAATCCTTGGGAGCCAAGATAGCCAATGCACGGGTAATGCAAAGTTTCGACACACCCTTGGTCTCCTTGCCGGTGCCCTGGATGTGCTGCACAACCGCATTGGCCAACACAGCGTCACTCTCGTAGGACCAGTTGATGACCTTCAAGATACTGTATCCAATTCGAATACCTCGTTCCACCGACTGGACCAAGTCTGACACCTGCTTGGCCTCTTCTTCGAGCTCGGTCAACGCCTCGCGAATGGCTTCCAACCAACTGCGAAAGGGGATCAATCGAGAAGGAATTCCGGCACAAACCGGGTAGACAATCTCCGCCTTGAGTTTCTTGACCAACCTGCGGGCCGCGCCACAAGCACCGATAATGGCCTTGTATTCTTCCGACAAGTTTCCACCCAAATTCTTTTCTTCGTCATCATCACCAGGCCTGTAATTCTTGGCCGCCTTGGCCGGGTTGAATTCTTGGAGCTCTCGAATAAAGGGTCCCAAATGTTGCGAATCCCAGGTATTGCGTCCACGCAAGTTGGACATGGTGACCAAGACCGCAGGCATGTGGAAACGCAAAATGATGAATGGATCCAACTGTTCCATGCGCTGATGGGCAAAGTTACCATTCTCCTGATACAACATGTTATGCCAATGCTTAGCCAAGCATCGCAAGACATGTTCGACTCCATTATTGGCCATGGTGGAAGCCGGACTGCTCATGAATGTACGCACAATCGATTCATCCGTAGGCAAACGATGTTCCAATCGAAATTCGTTGGTCTTGATGCGTCCAAAATGAGAGCCAAACTGATCGCGATTGAGCTGTTCAAAGTCGGTGGATTCGGCCGCCAAGTTTTGAGCAGGAGTCTCCTCTCCGGCATGGACCGTCAAACCTTGCAAATTCCCGGTAAGGGCACGAGTAATCCAAAGACCCTCCACACCCAGACCACGGACAATGGCTCGAATGGCAAAACTCTTGGTGGACGGGAAGTTCTCCGAAGCCGCAAAACCCAACCATCCCAAAAAGGGGAACTGACTCAAAATATCAAACCAACGATTCCACCTGACAGCGGTACACCAATGGTAGACGCGATCGTAGGTGGAGTTGTAATTCTGGACCATGGCGCGACTGACATTGCGGTTGCGAAAGGCTCGACTCAAATCGGCCTTGTCCTTTCCACGCGAGTCCAAATCCCATCCTCGAATGACACCATTGATCAAAAAGGACTCGTAAATCATCTGAAAGGGCAACCAATCCTGCAATCCACGGGTAAAGCGGAGACGATTAATGGCATCATTGGTCCAGAGAATGAATGTGCGCAAAAACCAACGCCAAAAGGCACCTAGCATGGTCAATTCCGAACGCGCTTCCGCCCAATCTTTGCGTCCGTCCTTTTCCAATTTCTTGATTTTTTCGTCCAAATCCTGCAAGACATCGCGGTATCCGTCTTCGCCTTCAAAGAAATCTCGATTTTCCGCCGCCATGGGAAGACTCGAGACCCGACTCGCCTTGGAAATGACGGAAAATTCCGACACTTCCTTGTGGGTTTCTTCTTCCACATTGATGGTACGGTCTTCCACATTAAAGTAGCTGCCATCGACCGAGACATCCTCCGCAATGGTCCGAAATTGGACCGTCGACAACTTGCGGGTCGACTGACGGTTGCCCAAATTGGGACGTCCCATGGGGGCTTGGCCACCACCGGCGCGGGTGTGGCCTCCACCCGAAAGCGCACGCGCCACCACGGCCGGCAAGGGAACACCTCCTGGCGATGCCGTGCTGGGAGCAAAGGAGCCGAAATCGTCGACATCGACACTGCCGCCTCCAGGAGCGTCACCCGCCGAAGGCTCGCGATGGCCCGGGTTGATGAGGGTGGGAGAATTATCGTATTGGAAATTCGCCGTGCCCACCGAGGGATCACGAGAAAGTTTGCTCTGGGGAGGGTTGGCTGAAGAAAAGAAAGGAAGAGGAGTGAGAAAAAGGCGACGGAAAAAGAATAAAGGTCATCTGGATGATCATGAGAGTCCTTACCACCTCCCGAGGCGTCCCGAGTCGCAGGATCAGGCCGGTTCAGTTCAGGCATGGTCAAATGAGTTGTTGTTGTTGTTCTGTTTCTGTTTGTATCGAAGACAAGCAGTAGCTGCAGCAAAGAGAAAGATTTGTGTTTTTGTTTCTTTGAAAGAAAAAAAGACTGAGAGAAAGCTTTTTGAGTTGATTTCTTGGTCGGGTAGGTTGAGCCAAAAAATTAGTGAGCAGATTGATTTGGATTCTTCATCAATCTAAAAGATCGCAGAGAAGGGTTGGCATCGCGGCTTTTGACAACTAACTGCCTTCTGGTACAGTTCGTACTGTACATGTGCTCTAAATTTTTAAAACGTACCGCTTGCCCGTAAGACTTGCGTAGAGAATCTACCAGAAAATACACGACAGGATATGACATGGAATAGATGAGGGAATAAACTAACTCAGGATGTGTCACCATGCAGTATTTCTACTCCGAAGGGAGCATTCGCTTAGATATCACTACAGTGGTCAGGACAGTGGGGGCACCCGCCATCACTCAGTGGTACTACTGATCATGTTGTACCAGTTCGAGTATACCGTAGGTTTGAAGTAAGGTAATCACTCAAAAATACTGCTCAGAGAGTAAAGAATACCTAAAGGTAGCCTAGCTAGTAGTTGGGTACGTACCATACCACCACCTGGTAGCTACAGCAATCGTACCTTCGGGATAGGTGCGAACGTCCCTCGGTCAGCCGGCAACTACCAGGTTTGTAGCAGGCAGCTAGCTAGCTAGCTAGTCGAAATCAGCAGCAATGGTGATTTCACAAAGCTTTATATTAGTTAGTATCTATGGAGCAATTCAAAATGGCGACCAAGTTGTGGTTATCATTCTTACTTAGTCTACCAACATCTTTGTTGGCGGCAATAATACCTCTTGGTGGCAGATACGGTAGGCTCACAGCAGCCGACCAGAAGGGCAATTCCCACGCACCCATTCTGACCACTCTGGCGGCCGACCCTTTCGCAACAGAGCCTCTCTACGACTAGCTAGCTACAGTACGGTACAAACGAACTGATCCACAAACATACAGTCCGGACTGGTGCGGTAGGCCTACAGGACAGGTCACCACACAATCTTCCCTGCACCTGGACCATGCAGACCATACCCATGCCGCATGCTTGCTGGCCAGCCAAGGAAGCGATGCCAGGAGAGTTCGCTTTGACAGGAAGCAGCTGGAAAGATGCGCGAAAGTAAATCTTGTCTGGTTGAAGTAAATACTCTGCAAGTCAGCAAATGCACGGTAACGTAGCACGGTTCGATCTCACATGTGGTGGAGCTGCGTGACAAATAAATATCCAATCTACTTAGAAAGCATGTTTCCAACAAGTTGTGCAAATAGGAACCCTTTCTAGCTTATGCAGATTTCCCGCCAGTACTCGATTGAATAACGCAGGACTTACCAAGTCTCGAGTGGAAGGGCAATAAAAAGGTGCGAACCCCGCTTTTTCATCTAAAGAGGTTGATGATGCTGCCACCGAAGGCTACTGCTACTAGCTAGTAGTTGAAAGATTCGAGAGATGAGCTCGCCACCGCAGGCTACAAGCCAGAAAAATGCGACAGTGGAGCTCGCCATGTCTGCTAGCTAGAGTAACTGGTTCTTCTGAGCAGGGCTGAAATGTTGAAATCCAACAGCAGGGCTTCGCTTGAGAGGCGTACCACATGTATGTGATGGGAACCGTAACTTGGGAGATGTTCTAAATTGGCAACAACTGTGGTACAATCCAAAGTACTTTCTACCCTGTGCAGATTTCCCGCCGCTTCGACTGGCTACCGTACCGGTACTCGAGCTTTGAGTGTATGTGAGTGTATCACAGGACTTATCCAAGTCTTCGCTGTGTGGAGGCAAAGAAATATTTTTCCGGCAGGGCAATTAAAAGGTGCGAACCCCGCTTTTTTAAATATCAAAAACAAGGGAGAGGATTGGGCGCTTGAGCCATGGCCAACTCACTATTACATGTATAGATAGAATGTTACAGTGGTACCACCGTACCACCGAAGCCTACAAGCCAGATCTAGAAAGAATTGGAGATAAGCTGGCCACATCTACTACTAGTAGCTAGTAACTGGTTCTTCTGAGCAGGGCTGAAATGTTGAAATCCAATTGCACTAATACCTGGTGGCTGGATTCAGGAAATAGGCTATGCGTGGAAGGGGCGGCATGTGTGGTCCGCTTGTGATGTTGTCACGCAGTTGCTGCTCTGGAGCCAGTAAACCACCACTGGAAGAATGAGCTAGCTAGAAGAATAGAAGATAAACTATAGCAATGGATTGAAGTGAAGCGAAGCAAGTTGTACTGACGACGCCTGATTCCCTTCAGTTTCCCTTGTGGTCCAACTACATGGAGGCTTCCTTCCACCAGCCAGGTGGTTCCTTGAGGCAAAAGTTCACTTTGATTTGATAGGTTTGATGGGGCCAGAGTGCCACTAGCATAGGTGCTAGCGCTTGCACAGTGAGCGGGAAGTGAAGCTGTGCTCAGGCTTGATTCCTTCCCCTGTTGCTTGTGGAAATACCAGTACATGGAAGATAGTAGTATTGAGCTTCCAGCCGGTGGATGCAAAAGCCCACTTTATGTTAAAAGATTGAAGGGCTCTCGCGCTCTCGCACAAAGTCCTACTCGCTGGCTTAAAACCGTAACTGGTGGTTCTGCTTCCCGTCGTTGGTTTTTGGGTGGGTACCGGTACACGTCGTCCTCTCGTCCTCTCGTCCTCTCGTCCTCTCCCCTCGACCCTCGATTGATTCCATTTGCACCTCATCAATATCACCATCATCATCATCATGCAAAATATTGACAACTCGGCCGAGGAGGAAGCCGTCAAGGATGAAGCTCGAGAGTTCATGACGGGCCTCACAGGCTCGGGCGGTGGTGGTGACACGCCTATGGGTGCTCGTTCCAGCAAAGGAGCCGAGATTGTTGGTCGGTGGAAGGCTGCCTACAAGAACAACGAAAGCTTCTCATGGGATAATGATGACATGATGTGGTCATCCTTTTGGAAAATGTCTTACGACGAGGCGGATTCCAATGAGAATTTGGAAGATACCATTGCCATTGTTACAACGCTGTTGAGTCAAGACGGCATGAAGACGCCAACGATGCACGCCAATTGCTTTGCTGTCATTCATACTCTGGAAAATTTGGAAATTGAAGGCCTCTTTCTGTTCAATGGACCGGATCCGGAAGAACTGTTTGGCGCCAACAGCGAGACGAGTTGGTATACATGGTCGCAACTCGGGCCAGAAGCGACCGAATTGGTGAAGAATGCAGTGACAGAATTGCTACGGCCTGTGGATGGCAAGCTCAGTGGCAGGGCCATCAAAGATACACAAGTGTATTGATTGTGCCACAGACACAATTTGCCGTCAGCTGCACAATCAACAGTGCCATTTAGATTCGATTCGTGTGCCCCCGCTACCTCAAAATCAATCACATCCAGTGCTGCATTTCCCGTGGCATTGTACGTTAGTTTGTCGTCGAGGGAGTTGGAATGCCGTCTACGGTAGCGCATAGCGTACCAGGTATTCTGGCGCATGACACGTATCTTCTCGCAGAACTGCTATGGTACTAGAGTTAAAACGTTATCCCCTTTCAGGTTGCTCTTTCCTTACCCGGACCCAAAAGGCAACGAGAATGATAAATCATGATCAATCTAAGCCTCGAACCACTATCACGGACCTCATTGACAATCACCATGGATTGGCGTCCACGAAGGTAGGCGGAGGAACGGCGCATCATCTTGGGTATGGTCGTTGTTCTTGGTGAGTAGAGAAGCCCTAACAAGTCATACAAAGTAGATTCGATTCGATTAAAAAGAAACCGGCCAAAAGGTGATCAGCATCCAGATACCACTGACAGGAGACGGGAGCTGAAGGAACTGGTTGTTGCGAAAATGACGGTTTGACTAACTGGACTAAAGGAAGTACAGTACCGGTACATGTAGTCATACTAGTAGTAGAAGAATAACAGGATCCAACAGTGTTGAACCCATACTTTAGTTTACTGTAGTGACTTCTGGATGCGGAAAGAAGCTCCAAAACGGACATCGTGCTCACACCTGATTCGATTCCCTTCAGTTTCCCTTTGTGTCCAAATACATGGAAGCTTCCACCAGCTGTCCCTTGAGGCCAAAGTGGACTTTGGTTTGATAGATTTGATGAAGCCAGAGTGACACGAGCTGCTAGCTTGCAATCTTAGCGGGCAGAGATCTCTTTGTGGTGGCCATCACGCTGCCAACCAAACCTAACTCTCCCGCAAAGTCAAGATGTGAGCTGGCTTTTAACGACTATCAACGGATTTCGACGAAACCCGGTGATAAGTTTTCGCTTTGTTTTCGAAATCCAGTGATAAATCCATGGAACCCAGCTGATAAATCCAAAACCTACACTCTCGCACAAAGCCCAAACCTTATCACCACTGGTAAGCAGGATGCGATGTTGGCCCACTGGCTGGATAATGGGATGTGTGCATCTGCTTGGTCCGTTTGGCGAGATGTTGTCAAAGACAAGGACTGCCTCTCCTCGCAACACTTACTTTTCTCGTCCCAAGGCTCTAGTTTCATAGGTAGATACACTTACACCGCACATAATCACCATGACAACAGCAGCATACGGTCAACGCAGGAGTAGCCTGGATGGCTTTATCCTTCGGCGCATCCAAGAATCTGCTGCAAAACGATGGAGCATCAGCGAAGAATCGTTGAAGAGCAGCAGTACGAAAGCCACTGAAGACAGCAGTATTAGTGCTAGTACATGGGGTGATCATTCTGGCAGCAGTATTATTACTAGTACATGGGATAGTCAGTTTCATTGCAGTAATCGGAGTAATTTGTGTGTGTCCTTTCAAGAAGAGCCCAGTGTACTGCTAATTCCACCGATTCCCGAAGAAGACATGGAAATGCTGTTTTACAGTCAAGACGACCAAGATGACATGATGGACGATGCCGAAATGGTGGCCACAGGATGGACGAGTCAAGAAGATACTGATCGTGGTTTGGAACGATTCTCCGCTGAGGGATGCCTTCTCAGCCAAGAACGAAGACACACCATCATTTCTGCTGTATTGGAAGAACAACGACGTCTCCAGGAAGAGTGCTATATCTTTGGTGTGGATCAACACAAAGTATTGGCCAAAGTCTCTTGTCGACTATCCGCCAATTGCCAAGACTTGGCCTACCAACGAGCCTACCAAGATGAATTGGAGGGTTTGCCACGACAAACAACAAAACAGCAAAAACAACAAGCACCCCCGGGGCTGTTCTCTCGAGTGTCCGCCATCTTCATGAATACCACACACAACAACAGCACAGGGTACAACTGCTAGCACATGTAATAAAAGCTATATAACATGCATTCATAAGATACAGAGGATTAGTCTCAATGGCCTTTTGCTTTTGCTCTACAGTAGACAGCCAGAGCATATGGCCAAAAGTCTAGCCAGCTGGCTGCCTCTGTAGCTATGTTGCTGAAAGTGACCAATAGTGGGCCCCCACAAGACCATGAAAGCATCCCATACCAGTATCCCATCCCACCCAACCACTTACAAGCAGACAAGCCGAGAGGACTATTTATTACCTACCCATTCCCAACTATTAAGTCCGAGCTTTCTAGCCTAAAGGGACATTATCTTGTTCTTTCTATGAGCTAGAGTAGTGGGACTACATGAAGGACTACAGTACCTAGCTAGGCGAACAAGCAACATTCATGTACCGTACATATTATCGTATTCAGTCCAATGCTGCTGTACCACATCAGCCAGGAAACCACAAACTGGAAGATCAAACGGAATGAAGCTGTGCTCAGACCTGATTCCGTCAGCTTCCCCCATTGTAGCAATGCATGGCAGATATGCATAGAGCTTCCAGGCAATTCCTTGAGGCAAACTTGACGTCAGTTTGATTTGACAGATTTTTTGGGGTCAGTGTGCTAGCTACAAGCTTGTGCATGCAGCATGCTGAGATCTATGTGGTGGCGGTGCCATTGGTACCGCAACCTTTGGAGATCTCTGCAGATACCGTGCCGGTACTACGGTACTAGTAAACTAACCGGCTTAGTCCCCGTTGCACGCTCGCGGAAGAAGCACCCAATCACGCCTGACCCTTTGGAGGGAAAAGATCTATCTCCAAAAAATTGGGAAGGATAGCGTGATGTTGCTATTTGCGGACACAGCTAGTGCTTGCTTGATGCTGCTCTTTGGGTTCTCGTCCAGCTCACCTCCTCCAGCACAAAAGATGAGGCATAGCACCCGCGCCACAAAGCTGTGTGCCTGTACGGGCCAGTCGGGCCATAGAAAAGCCCCACCATAGAAGGCACCAAAGAGCCAAAGATAAACCATCAATCAAGCGGCAAGAACAGACAGACAACACATCAACACAAAAAAAAGAGAATGATGAAATGGGCTAGGTGCTGCATTGGCCTTGCTCTCGTGCTACCCACTGGTGTGCGAGCTGTTGGTGGTTTCTTCGGAGCTGAAAATGATGATGGGACTCTGCAGACAGGACAAGCCATGGCCTTTGGAGTGGAAGGCAACGATGTCACAGTAGTTTATCAAATCCGTTATGGGGGAGGAAACAACTACGGCAGGAACTTTAGCTGGGTGATTCCTGTCCCAAACAGACCAACCAATGTGGATGTGGGATCTGATGTCCTCTTCCAACAATTTCTCAATGTGACCAAACCAATCTTTGAATTGGAGACTATCAGTGGGGAGAGTGCCGTTTCCCTTGGTGACACCATCCCTTGCAACAGCCGTGTGGAGTACACTACTGAATGGTGTGATGAGGGAGGAGCTCAAGAATTCGTTATTTCCTCTACAACACGTAACCCTTTAGAACCACAAACAATCGGACCATATGAATATGTCATACTGGAACCTGGCCAGAACGCTGATCCCACTCAAGTCCTTCGATATTTGAGGATCAACGGTTACACTCAATCACGAGGATCCGACGCACTGTTGAACTTTTATTCCAAACAAGGATACGCATTCATTGTGCTGAGGCTTAGGGGATCCAATGTTGGATATATACAACCACTCATTGTGACGTATCCCCAAAATGAAGAACCAGAAATGGGTATTTCCATATCCCTTCGCAGTCCAGCGGCAACCATTCCCTTTCAAATGGCCAGCAACTCGGTGAAAACAGATTGGAACTATCAGCCAATTCGTGTGTATGCTCTGGGCTCCGCGCGGGCTGTACCCTTGAATTTTCTTGAGGTAGAACTGGATGATGCACAGGCAGACTGGTTGAAGACTGGTCAATGCTTTATCAAGGAAGCAGCCCACACCATTTCCGGTGTTGATGACTGCCACTTGTTGGATTATTTGGATAGATTCAGCGAGGCTACTATGGAACTGGCAAACCATTCCTTTGTCACCGAATATGCTGGTACCAGCAGCATCATGGACAATAAACTCTTCATCAATTTGACAGCAGAAGAAATTGAAAACACTACTTCGTGGGAAGATTTTCAGGACTGCTGTCTTCCACGTCTTCCGGAGACAGAGCTGGTGATTACAACTCTGACAGAGTTTGGAGTTGTCTTCCGTTCCCGATGTGGAAGTTTGTGTGACCGCTGGGGCTTCGATGACGATAGAGAATGGAATGCCACTGGTTTGGCGTTGGAATTAGATGAAAGGTTCTTTCAGCCTGCCATCGAAGCCCAAGCCTGGGTTGACAAGTTCCCTTATCTGACTGCCATGTTTGCTCGTTTGAGCACTGAGACATTGTCCAAAGATGCATTTTTCACGTTCAACTCCGCACTCCCTCCAGTGGACAATGTTCACCGAGCAACTGCCTTTGCTCCTTGTGGTAGCAATGGGACTGTTATCATTACAGTGCCAGATGATGGCAATCCAGCTTGTGGTAGTGAATTGGAAGTGAGTTTACTGTTGAACGCATTTCAAGCTTTGAATCCTGACACATCCAAAGCCAAAAGAGTCACTGCCTGGGGATTTCAGTGGGACCCCCCAATCCACGTGTCTAGATTGCAAGATGGTACCTTTGACTTTGATGAGATTGCGACTGCAATATCCTATGGGGACTCTCTTGTTGTGGATCAGACCATCCCTGAATACATCGCCCAAGAGCAAGAACTTCTAGAAGATGCAATCGATCCTCTTTCCTCAGAGGTTGAAGATGCTGTCATTCTCAAGTCCAATCTGAATGAAAACGATGCCAAGGAGGACTTGGCCCGTGAATCCACCCCAGTGACCTCCTCAGCTTCTTCCCCCTATTTTTCTGCGGCCGTTTCTGTTCTTGCTTGGTTGACCCTGTACATGTAAAAACTACACATTTCGATCGATATAAAAGCACCGTCTAAAGTCTGGGACGTACCAATTTGCTGGATACGGTGCCGCACTAGTATGCATTGGTTAGACTAACTGTTTATTCAATTGGCTGGCCAGCATTGGCTTTTCTTTGCTTGGATGTTCGTTTCGTTGGGGACGAAGGGCAATGCCCCCGTCCAAGCAAACATCGCAGCCGAGACTGCGGTGCGGGGAAGGACTTCACTTTTCATCAGTTGCTGCTCCAGATCGTGCTTGTCTCTTTTTGCACAAGCAGCACAGCGCCGCGACCAGCGTTGTCTGGAGGGTGGCGTCGTCTGGACTCTTGAAGTAGGGCGTTGCCTCTGCAACCACGATGGCTTTCTCGTTTCGTTGAGCGGCTCCACCATCCCCAACTTCCACAATCTCACCTTGCGATATCTTGATGATGGGAATGCTGGCGGAAGGGACCTCTTCGGGAGGATCCGGGCGAACAGGGAAACGAGCGTTCACGGCACTGTCGACTGTTAGAGTGCTGTTGACACCATCAGTTTTGAGTTCAATGAGTGATTCGCTGAAGAAGATACCCTGAGGCGAGGGCGGAACTTGGATGACCGAAGTGCCAGGATGCCGCCCCAACGACGGGACCTTGGTTCCACCCGGAGGATCTGGAAGAAACTCTTTGAAAGACTCGGAACCATCGGTAGAAGGTCCACAACTAGCACACGAGGCAAACAACGTCTCACCTCCTAAGGTTTCGCCTACAGTTCCATCATCTCGTTCGAGTTCACTCATTTTCTTGTTGTTGCTGGGATCTTTTTGTGAGTCTTCTACAACTTTGACTCTGAGGAGGTTGTGGAGCACAGGTCTAAAAAATGAGACGGGCGGTTTCGAGGCGTGAAAGGTGGGGGCCCTTCGAAAGCCGTTCTGCAGACTTAAGTACGGCCGGGCCTTCTGAGAAGAGGCCCACACTAGCACAATCCAAAATCCAAAACACTTCCTTATTGTGACCCGTCCATCAACTGTTGCCTGCCTCACTAACTGACTATGGATCCTGAAGGTTTCCAATATGGAAGCTCCACTGAGGAGGGATCAGACGCTGATGAAATCTCTGCTCTCACTGAACCTAGCGGTTTGGCTCCCAATTCCATCTCTGACGAATCGTCTGCTCTCACTGAATCTACCAGTATCGTTAATAACCAACCTGCAGAACAGGCAGCAGGCGGTGACTCTGGCAATGAAGGAGACATTGAGGCATATTCTGGCTCTAGTAGCGAATCCAGTAGTGGTAGTGATGACGATGATGGACACAAAGAAGATCCAACAAATAGATTGTCACACAACCAAGCCACACATAGTGGTGGGGTTGATTCAGGACGCAACAGTGATAATGGCCCCACCATAAATGAGCTTGCCGCGGATCTATATGGGCAGCATGATCCTTCCAGAATGGAGCTCACACAGGAAGAGCATCAGTGGGCCGTTGCCATCAAAACTGCCATTGAAAAACTCCCAGATCTTGACAATTTGTCAGATTTTGGGTATGCCCAGCTAGCCATTGTTTCTCAAGGCAATGTTGACGATGCTGTTATGAAGGCGTACAGATGCCAAGAGTATAAGGAAGATAATGAAGTGATGGACACATTGGATGATGCACTGAGGAATTTGCCAAGACTTGATAACTATTTGCTCTCTATTGACTACGATATGCAATCCGGTGGCTACGTAGTTGCTGCTGATATGACAAAGACCGATGGAGCCATCTGGACGAATCCAGAGGACACACGCTACTACAACCGCAGGCAATTCTATGCCTCCCAAATAGCATATTGTGATTTGGAGGCACTCAGGGTTGGTGTTACTATTCTTGCTGAATGTGAGGGGTACCGGTTCCAGCTGGTCAAAGGAAGAAGAATGGACTTGACTGCATTTCGATCCATTTGGAGGAATGCGTATGCATATCCAAGAAATCTGAATCAAGTCAAATTTTTTAATGCTCCTCCGGTCTTCAAGATGATGGTGTCAATTACCAAAGCAGTGCTGCCAACAGAAATCACATCTAAATTCCATCTAGTTCCCAAATGCCCATTGGGAAGACTGGACCGGCTGTATCACATGCCAACCCGAGAAATTGCAGGCGCAAGGTTGAAAGAGCGAATGAAAGGGCTTCTAGCCAAACGATATGCCAATGAGGCAAACTTTAGCCTCAATGACAATGCTCCTTTCTTGGAGGAGGCTTGAGTTCCGGATAAATGCTCTAATTTCATCAAAGCCAATCTTTTGCTCCAATAATAGAAAATGTCATGTTTTGGCGCACAGCGCCGAGCTCTGCACAATCACCAGGAAGAAGAGATGGAAGAACTTAGGACCAGGTGAAGCAATATCCCATGAAGCAGCAGCAGCATGACAGCTTGAAACTAACTAATGACAAAGTCAGTGCATGCCTTTGCAATAGCATTCCAACCCGTGAATACTTTGTCTACCATGGCTTCGATTTCGGTCCAGGATTGCTCCTGATATCAACACGAGTGTGGTTGTCACGTTGTCAGTTTGTAAGGTATCGCTGTGGGAAGGAGGAAAGATGAAAGATACCGCCGCTCGAACCCGAGTACGACGCTGTTGGAGAGAGTGTTCCTGAGACAAAGCTCCTTCTATCCATCATGTCATCTCCTTTTCTATCGCTGGATGAGCGAGTGGACTTGGTCTGTCGAGGCCTACAAGAGATCATTGGTGACGTTCAAGTGAAGAATCAAGCGTTGATCAAGAATGACATCAAGAAAGATTCCATGAAAAGGATCACGGCAGAGCGTCCCCTTCGTGTCTATTGGGGAACCGCACCGACGGGAGCTCCACACATTGGATACTTTGTGCCAATGCTCAAGATTGCAGACTTTTTACAGGCAGGATGTGACGTTACCGTTCTGTTGGCAGATCTACATGCATCGCTGGATGCGCTCAAGTCCATGTTGGAAGCCATCGGAGTCTCTACGAAGCAACTACGATTTGTTCGCGGTACGGACTTTCAGCTGAGCCCGGATTACACATTGGATCTCTATAAGCTCATGGCCGAAACTTCCTTTCGAAATGCCGCCAGAGCTGGCGCGGAGGTGGTGAAGCAAGGGGCAGCAGAAACAGACTGCTTGCTATCTGGTTTGGCGTACCGGTACCCATTGTTACAGGCACTGGACGAAGTGTACTTGGGTGTCGATGTCCAATTTGGTGGAATCGATCAACGAAAGATCTTTATCTTGAAGAAGATTGATCCCAACAAAAAGCAAGACAAACTGAACTACAGCAATATGCAGGACATCCCAGATGAGAGACCCGAGGGGATGTCCAAGAATGCACGGAAAAAGCTACAGAAACTACAGAAAGCAAAGTTGAAAGAAATGACAAAGAAAGCAAAGTCAGGAGCCACAACCATGACTGAGCAGCCCAGTGCCACAACGCCAACAGAGGAGACCCCTACGATCAAACACCCTGCATCAGCGGCAGGACAGGGAGGCAAACTCAATTCTGGTGGCAATAAGACGAGTGACAAGAGCTATCACAGACGTGTGCACTTGTGCAATCCCATGGTTCCCAGTCTGGGTGGAGGCAAGATGTCAAGTTCTGGAAAAGACAAGATATACATTCTTGCCTCTCCTGCGCAAGTCAAAAAGCTGGTAGGGAAAGCATTCTGCGTGGATGAAGTGGTGGAGGGAATTGGTTTGCTGGCATTTTGTGAGTTTGTGCTGATACCGTGGCGTCAGGGGCTTGTCCAACCTGGGGAACCTGTTTTTGATATCCCTTCGGATGGTGACGGCTCCACCGTGTCCTTCTATTCGTTTCATGAGCTGAAGACTGCTTTCTTTGGAAACAAAGATCAATTCACAAATGCTCAAGAAAGGTGTGACTAAAGGTCTCAACTTGCTGCTGGACCCTATCCAAAAAGACAAGGCTCGCCTCGAAAAACTAACAAGACTTCACGATGCAGCGTACCCTCCCGGAGCCAAGGACTCTCAGCCGCCGCCCTCAAAACCGACAGTAGAAATACGCGACAATACAAGTAAAACCTGGGCGGTCATTGGCCTTATGTGTGCCTCTGGGTTTGTAGGCTTTGTCGCTGGGGCAGCTCTTACATCTCGTCGTTGGAAGTAATATATTATGTAGTGTTACGTTCAAAATTACATTCTAGGAGGTGATGCAGATGCACACTAGAGTCATACGGTACAGCTTGGTCCCATACCGGTATTTCACGGACAGTTCTACAAGGAGTATTTTGCGAACACGCGCGGTACACAACGGTTAATTGTGAGGAACGTTGGATCAGTGGGACCTCTCTCAATCTACTGGAGTCAATCATCGTCATCCGCAAAAGCGTTTGCACCCCGTCGTCTTTTCCTTCGACTGACTTGAGATAGACGTACAGTTTCGTCGCACTCGTATTCGGAGCTTTGATGATCGTGATAGTATTCGTCTCCATAGTCTTGTTCGGCTCGATCTGGTCGTCCCTCCTTGTGCGCATAATCGTCGTCATCTTCTTCTTCATCGCCTCCATGGTTGTTGTTGGGGTCGGGCGACGAGCTATTGCTGCCTGGTTCCTCCACTACTTCCTCACAATCTGTATCCACCAGCTCGACACTGCTGTCATCATCATCATCATCATCTTTGGAGTGAGCAATCCCATGTCTCTGCTCGAGTTTTGCAATATAATTCCTGTCTGCGGCTCGTTCTTCTTCCGCGTTGAATTCCTGCCGACGACGAATCAGGTCGTGATTGATGGCCCGTCCTCCAACTTCTTCCTCATCGTCGACTTGTCCATCGTCATCATCAAAGCCGCTGCCTAGTAGTGTCGCGCGGTCTTGGTCTTTTCCATAGGCTTGCTGGAGATCCTTCCAAATGCGATGCCCCCGTATTGTAAAGCTACTCCAGAACGCTTCGACTTGTTCCCCATATTCGTCATCATCATCTTGTTGTCGTCGTTTCCAACGCCGGCACTGCCGTCTACCGGCCGTGAGCAGTTGCAATTCATCCTCCACTTGACCAAAGTAATCCTTCATGTATCCCAGTCCTTTCATATCCAAGGCTTTCTTTTGGAATCGTTGTACCAGCCCGTCAGATTGACTCAGGTGAAAACTGTGAAAGACGTTGTTCTTGTAGACTTGGTGTGTATCAATCCGGTGATCTTGCGATAAATGTTGTTTGACATGCTTTAGTTTGCCAAAACAAAATGCGCCGGCAATTTGAAAGGTTGGATCGACCGTGGCCAGAACTTCAATGGGACCGTATTCAAAATTGCCGAGTTCCAACACATCCTCCTCTTCTTGGTCTGCAGTAGTAGTAGCAGTAGAGATCTTCTTTTGCGTATTGTTGTTCTTGTTGTTGTTGTCGTCGTCGTCACTATCATCGCTACCGCTCTTATCATGATCCTCTTGTTCATCGTCGTCACTACTATCAAATGTAGGTCGCTGCTGTCTGTCATGACCATCATCATCTTTTACGTGATCCTTGGGCCGAATGTTGAGAAGCAGCCGACGATAACATTCCACATAGCAGACGGGACAGCAATAGATGTATCGCAAAGCACGTGGATCGTTGGACCGAATGCTGGAGGTTGAATGATCGTCGTCCTCCTCCAAGTGCCGTGAAAGTCTCTTTCGTGGTCGTCGAGTATCGCTATCCTGTACATGGCGTCTCTTGTGACGTCTTGATCTTGGTTCCTCCTCATCGTCGGAATCTTGCAAATCCGTTTCCTTTTCTCTAAAAGCTGGGCGCAAACTGGCCATGCCTGCTGGTGAATTATTGTTGCTCTTTCCCTCTTCCTCCGAGTCTTCCCAAGAAAGAAGCGCGAGCTGCTGGCGATCTTTGACGACGATGGACGGGTTCCTCTTCCACACTATCATCATCTGAATCTTGCTGCTGTTCCTTTTTGAGTGGATTTCCTTGTCGTTGTGGTGTTGCGGCAGGTTGTGTACATAGATATACAACGGACGACGAGTCGCTGCTGCTATCGTTGTCGCTACCCGAAGAGAGTTGAATCACAGGATAACAAGGTAGATTGTGTTTCTTCTTGGCAGACGATCCTGGTGTGACCTTTCGGCTGCGATTTGGAGTTCTCTTCTTTTTGGGAGTGACAGTCGATCTGCGAGTAGTGGCGGCAATAGAAGTATCTTCTTCTTCCTCGGATGAAGAATCTTGATTGTCTCCATTGTCATCGTCATCGTCGTCATCATCAGAAGGTTCTGTACGTCGACGGTGATCGGTAGTCCTGTCTTCTTCCTCGTCTTCCTCGTCTTCTTCTTGCTGCTGTCGACGACGAGTGACTTTGTTCTGTTTGCGTTTCTTTTGCTTCTTTTTCTTTCGACGGCGATCTTCCCATTCTTCTTCCCATTCATCCTCATCTTCACTTTCCTCATCACTACTATCGTCTTCTTTTTGATGCTCTTCAACGTCAGCATCATCGGATTCATCATTCTCAGGACTGTAATCCCCATCGGACCACTCGTCATCATGGCCGCTGCTGGCTTCGCTGTCTTCGCCATCTGGAACAATCCATTCTCGCTCTTCCGCGCTCAATCTCTTTTTGCGGCGCCGAGTACTTGTTGCGAGAGGAGCCAAAACCAGCTGGTGGTTGGCAATCACGAGGTGAACCTCCCGGGACTCGCTAGAACGAGGTAGACGTAGAATCCCTTTTAATTTTTAGCTTATTCTTTTGTGTCTCCCATGTCTACATCGTACTGCACATCGGCCTCCGTTCGCAGTTATGAGCCCAACTCGTTCGTCACACTGCACCCAAGCCGAGACTAGGTGGAGGTTGTTTACCTCACGTAATTGGCTAGCGGAGTGAGTTTGATGCGATGTGCGTTCGAAAAACCGATGGTTGACCTCTCTCGTATGGTCGGACGATGAGAGACTGGATCTTGCCGTTTTTCGGCAAATTCAGACAAGAAGAATCAGGTCACATCAGATACATGGTGTTGACGCAAGACCGCAAGCTCCATCTTGAGCTGAGCTCCAGTCGACATCCAAATGGCTGACAAGCCAGTCTTTGGACGACGACGACCAGTTCAGAGACAACTACGTTTTAGTCTCGCCGTACCAATCTAGTGAAGTCTACGCAATCATGGATACCATTCAAGGATGATGTGGCACTTCGACTGGATCCTGACCTGCAAGTTCGTCAGTTCGCTTGGTTGTCGCTCCTCCTTTTTCGAAGTTGACCTCCAGATCACTCGATTGCGCCAATTCCAGCCGACCATGACGCAGACAGCCACTTCAACAAACCCGAGTAGAACAAAGACTAGAGACCTCGAAGATTAAGCTTATGAAGAGCTCTCCATTCCCATCTACTCACCACAACCCTTCCGTCCTTTAGGTCGCCGCGACTCTGCTCTGTGGCCCGACCTTGGACAACAGAAGAACAGGAATCGACGAAAAAGCCGACGACGTACGCGCGGTGTTGACCACGAGATTCAAGCGGTTGATGGAATCACCGCCGGCCTCGACCGTGGTTCAGCGTGCGCGAGGTGCCCTGACAACCTCCCGTCTGGGCAGATTGACCTCTCGCCGGCTGACTTTCTCGCAAGAAGATTCCGACGCAGCTCTCGTCGCAGGTGGAGGTGGTAGTAGCGTGCACTGACGGTGCGACCACGACCTCTACTTCTCCAAGAAATCCAATCGAAATCAAAACCCAAGCCTGACTCTGAGCCGGATCCTCCGATGACGACGATAACGGCACTCCACCGAATCCAGAGAATCAACATGGAAAGCCAGGACCCGGGGTCCCGGTGGTCCAGGTGGTCCCGGTGGTCCAGTTGGAGTGTAATGTGATTGACGATAACGATGATGGCGGTGACGATGATGGCAATGACAATGATGATGGAGAGGAAGAAGAGTAAGTACAAGACCCTAATGGTGAAGTCCTCCACCCCCTCCAGGTGGATGGCCGTACCCTCACCGTTGTAATGCAAGATCCAAGTGGACCTCATCAAGCACGCCTATGGGATAAGGAGAAGCGCCATACTCTCCGTGATGATGTTAGACAGAACTTTGTTAGAGCTGCCACAACTCCTATTCTGGGAAAGCAAGTCAAACTGGCCAAACAGTCCCTCCAGACTGATGTCCATTGCATACTTGAGCAAGTCCAAAATCTAAAGGGCATGCTCAAGACTCTCAGGATGCACATGGAGTAATATGACATCATTGATGTTTGAAACATTATGAATCCTGCAACTAATTTTGCTTACACTCCCATGATTGAGCAGCAGTATGATCTCCTCTCAGACTATGCCAAGATGACTCCCCACATGGTGGGAGAATCCAACTACTTTTACAACCGGTATATTCAGGAGCCCTATGTCCGAGATAACATGACCCTCGTGTACTCTCTTCTCAAGGCCAACACCGAAGAATCCCTTGGGAATAAATGCCTTGAGACCTATGAGACCTTTGATCCTTACCAACAAGGTGGACCCCTGATGTTGATCCTCATACTTCATCGTATCCAAGACTCCTCTGAGTCTGCCATTCTTCGAGTGCTCGGTTCCCTCAAGAAGTTGAAGATCCGAGATCTAGAGGGAGAGAGTGTGGAAACCGCTGTAACTCTCATCAAGACTGCCACTGATCTGTTGACCAGCAATGGCAGGGAAGGCAAGAGCTTTATCCCTGATGACTACACTGAGACTGTCTTGGACATCTTCCAGTCCTCGAGTAACTCTCAGTTCAACAAGACCTTCAAGGACGTGAAGGATGCAGCCCTCGCAGAATCAGATCGAACCTCTAAGCTTCCAGTTTACCCTTCCATATCTGAATTGTGTGATCAAGCTGCCAACATGTACAACCGCCTGGCTCGCCAGCCAGATGGTTGGGTCAAATCTAGCAAGAAGAAAGCCAGTGGCTTCCAAGCTCAAGCAAACACCAACTCTCGAGGAGGTGGAGGCCCTCCTCTCAAAGGTTGGAACTGTGGTTCTCCTGACCACATGATTCCTAAGTGTCCCAAGCCCAAGGATGAATCCCTTATTGCCAAAGCTCGCAATGCCTTCTTGGATGCTAAGAAGAAGTCGGGAAATTCCTCCAAGGACAAGCACTCAAGGCTTACCAAGATGTCAGAAGATGTAAAGCCTCTCATTCAGAATAAGCATGGCCAGTTCGTTCTCAACCAGAAGGTTTGGAAGGAGATGCAAACGGACCGAGCCATGATGGGTGTGATTTGTGACCACTATCGCAATAGTGCTGGTGGGTCGCAAACCCATGAGGGAGCCTCCAGCTCTCCACCCACAGATGATACCTCCTCTGGCCACGCAGACCAGTCTGCTTCCGCTCAGACTGACCCTCTGCAAGCAGAACAGTCTCCATCCATGATGCCGTGAATTACATTACTAATCGATGGAACACTGCTGTTTCTCATATGAGCAATTGACTCATTGGTTGGTGGAATATTCTTTGCTCAGTGTATCTTTGGAGTTTGACCTGCTGGAACTACATTTGTCCCTACATTGTTTTTCTCAGCTCTGTCCTACAACTTAGTTGGGCCTGGCCTTGTCTGGTACCTACCCTCCAGGCTCTCAGCCTTGGCATCTGCCTCCCAACCATGACCAGATACACTGCCTTGATCCTCTACTATACCCTTTCACCCCTTATCCTTCTTCTGTACCAGAATCATTTCTTCGGACCACACCTTTTCCCAGACCACTTGTGGGTCCTGCCCTTTTACTGTGTTGAGGATTTGGCCTTCCTCTTCAGTCTCCTTGCCTACCTTTCATTGGCACAGGGGTGGTGGTTTAGCCTCATGTTGTGGCTACTCTGCCAATTTCTTTCGCAAGGACCTCTCAGCCTTGGCATCTGCCTCCCAACCATGACCAGATACACTGCCTTGATCCTCTACTATACCCTTTCACCCCTTATCCTTCTTCTGTACCAGAATCATTTCTTCGGACCACACCTTTTCCCAGACCACTTGTGGGTCCTGCCCTTTTACTGTGTTGAGGATTTGGCCTTCCTCTTCAGTCTCCTTGCCTACCTTTCATTGGCACAGGGGTGTGGTTTAGCCTCATGTTGTGGCTACTCTGCCAATTTCTTTCGCAAGGACCTCCTTTTGGCCGACAAGATGTGAGATTCTGGTCCCAGTGGCCACCTGATGTCCCACTGGTTCATTATTACCAGCATTTAGTCCCCTCTGATGCTGGCTGGCGTGTTCAACTGAAGGCCAAAGTTCGGTTGAAGCGTAAGGCAAGAGCACTGCGCAAGCAAAAGGCTGCGCTCTGGAGCGAGAAGCTTGATTCCAACCTCAGGTATTTCAACTCCTTCACAGTACGCCCCAGAAACTCTGCCGATGGACGACTACTGAAGCAGTCAGTGTTGTTGAAAAGACACCACAGGCGCCAAGTCCTCCACAATCTCAAGCACAAGACAGCCAAGAAACAATTCCAACTACGGCGCTTTGTGTCATCCGTGGCTCCTTCCAAAAGACCTAGGTGGAAGAACCAGAAAAAAAAAAAAAGAAAAAAAAAAAAAAAAAACAAGAAGAAGCATAAGCTATGTGCACTACTACACACCGTCCTTACTCCCAAGGTACCGTGTCTATTCAAGCTGGGAAGAATATTTTGATGACTTCTGCTCTGACCAGTGGATACCTGAACCTAAGGAGATTCGACCGTCTTACAAGAAGAAGCATATGTGCGACAATACCATTGTGCATTGATTAATCTAGGGATCTAAGAGATGTAAAGTTTGTATTTCCAAATAAGTGAGCAGTTATTGATTATTTTCTAGAATAAGCCTGCTAATTGTAAAGCTGTAAAGCTGTAAAGCTTAATTGTAAGCTGTATCACGTCGCACTCTCTTACAGCTGAAATGAAGCATGAGCAAGAAACGATAGGAAAGAGTCCCCAGCAACGTGCTGAGGTAGATAACCATCCCATGAGGAGCTTCCGAATGACAGCAAACTGTGGAGCCGGAAAACCCTTAGTGAAAATGTCGTCCCGTTGTTCCAGAGTCGGAATATGCTTAGCCACGATGCCCTTCGACTCCCCGATATTGAACCTGAAGAAAGTGGTAACTCAATGCCAAATACTTGTTGCGCGCAGACATTTTTGGAACATTCACAAGATACAGGCAACCTTGGTTGTCTTCGAACACTGTCTAGCGCACGAGACTGTCAGTAATTCCGGCATATTCAGTTTGCTACCATTTTCCTTGAGCAGGGCTCGCAAAGGAAGCAGATCCCTCATTGACATGCTGAGGGCAACATATTCAGCAGCAGTTGAGCTCAAAGTAATATCATTCTGTAGCTTGCTCGACCAGATAATAGGGCACCCAAACAGAGCCAGGACAAATCCAGTGCGAGACTTGACGGACACAGGATCCTGTTCATCCTTATATCCATACAATCCGGCGAAGTTAGCATCGACCCAACAGTCATGTCCCTGATCAAGTTTAGGCTAAAACAAATGCCTTTGTCACTTGTGCCAATCAGAAACCGAATGATACGTTTAATTGCGTGAGCATGGGAATGCCTGGGATTCTGACTGAATCGTGCCACCTGGTGCAACACTAAATGTGATGTCTGGGCGAGTGTTTGACGCAATATAAAGAAGCATCCCAAATGCAGCTGGATAGCTCCACCCTTCTTCAAATGGGGCCCTCAGTTTGTCAGCTCCGAGAGGAATCGGTGGCGGCAGGTAGATAAAGCTTCTTGCAAGCGTCAGACATACCAGTATATTCGATTACCTTGTTGATGAGCCCCCTTTGAGTAAGCTCAACATGGTCTCCCTGTCTTTCAAAAATAATACCGTAGGAATACAAAGATGTCACCCTTTTCCTCCATGGTGAGGTCATATCCAAGGTTCTGGAGCTGCCCAACAAAGGACTCAATCAGATCATTTGCTGGACTGAGCCAGATTTGGTCATCACAATAAATTAATAACATGAGTTGATGATCCTTATGAATAAAAAAACATGGGTCTGCTGCCTAGTTTTCGAAACCAAGTTGGATCACCCCACGACATAGATGCTCATAAAATAATTTGGGTGAATCGTCCTGCCATAGATGACCTTGTCAAGTTTCAAACACAAGTCCTGTCCCTTCAATAGCCTTTTGGGGTTCGATAGTACTGAAGCAATTCCATGTACAGTGACTGGTCGACAGGCTGAGGGGTTTGACAGAAAGCAAGAGTAAAATCAACTTTGTCTTCGATTCCGCATCCATGGTCAGCTGCAAGAAGAAGACCGGCTCAAACGGTGGGCCAACCAACAAGTGGAAGGTACGCGACGCCTTCATAGGACTGAAGGTCTCCTCTGCAGCACCTTCTAGATTTGAACTTATTTAATTGTCCGTCTGGTAAACTCTTAATTCGTTGCACCCATTTTCCAGGAACCGCCTTTAGTTGTGAGGGCATAGAAGAACGTTGTACGATGTCCCAAGTCCCTTTGCCTTCGAGGCTGGCAAATTCTTTGTCCATTGCTGCCGAGAAATGGTCTGCATGTGGTCCCATCAGAGATCCTTCAGAGAGGGAGATCAGGGTCTTTGGAAAATTTTGGCCTTGAGAGCCAGTGGGGTTTGAAGAATGGCAGGATGAAATGATTCCTGGGTGTTGGTCAAAAGTGAATAACCATCCACCTGAGAATGCATCATGTGACCAGAAATTGGAGTAACTCCAAAGGTCCAAAGCTAAAGCACAACTAAACAGGGATGAAGGACGCGCATAATTCTTCAACTTTGGGTCCATGTTCAGAGTCTCAGCCTTCTTGCTGTGGGCTGTTCAACTGGGATTACGACGAGGGGCTGAGATTGGCTCGATGTGGCAATCAGTGGTGGGAGTGCTGATGATGGGAGGCTCCCTGTCCCAAAGAAGAGGGTAAATTTTGAGTCTGAATGGTGGTAGAGCGACTCTGAATCTCCCTGTGTGAACCCTGGGGTTGTGCTGGAGACTGAGCTTTAAAATGAAGATCATCCTTTTTTTCTTTGCTCTTGTCATCCTGCCATAATTTTCTCCCATTGCGAAGCTTCTGAAGATGAGATCGGTGCTGGTTGATGGCTTTTTCCTCTGGAGTAAGCCACTCGCCTGCTAATGGAGGTGGAGTGTCCTCATCAAATAGAGTCTCGAAGCGTTGGAAGATGCACAAGTTGGTCCACTCTAGAGGTGGTTGATTTTCTGAAGAGTAACGTCTCCAACCAAATCAATCATAAGAAACAAGATGGTACTGAAAGGGAAAAGGTATCCGGTTGTAAAGGTTGTGGATCAGGCCAACATTTTCTGAATGGAACGGTGAGGTGCCAACATATTGTCCTCTCCTTGACCTGGGCTGCCATTTGGAATCTTTCCTCCCTCACTGGTAAGCCGGGGTTACAAAACATATGCAGGGGCATCCCCATGGAATGGCATTTCTGATGACTTTACCATCACTGATAGTTCTTGAAAATATCTCATTGGGAGCAATGCCAGTGATTGGATTTGGAGTGTGGTTTTAAAGGTTAGCTGCATGATAGACTGCTAAGGGCCACAGGGATTCATCATCACTTTCCGGCCATTAGAATGGCAGCATGGATCATCATTGTTCTAGCTTGGTTACTACAATTCTAATGCTCCCTCAGAAACCCCATTCGTCCATTTGGCACCGGTCGCAAAATATTTTTAATTGAACATGATGGTGGTCCCTAAGATATTGGACATATGCTTGGCTTTTGTAGATTGCCATTGTCAGTGTGATATGATTGAACCACAACCCCAAGTTCGAGACACCATCGTTTGTATGCTTCCTTGGACATGAAAGAATCAGAAGCATTTAATGTAACCTGGTGGTGGGCAAAGATGACAGCTGATGCAGCATCACAAAATATTGAGTTTCCACAGAATTTACTGCTATCTTGTTCCCTTCCTGCAGTATGAACAATCTTCCTCTGACTCTTGATTCAAATTGATCACTAAAGGATGTCATAACCGGCTCCAATTGTTCTTTCTTGAGTGCTCCCTGTTTGTCTGGAGCTTCTTGGTGACAGTGTGTGATCATGTTGCCCTTGACTTGTTTTCCATAATGACAAGCGGCACATTTAGGATGCTCCCCGACCTTGCTTCTAAGAAAACCGAGACCATTCTTGTCTAAGAAACAAACCAACCCAAGAGATTGTACATTGGAGAAGGACAGATGTCCCACCTTGTAATGCCATTGCATCCATATTTTGTCAAAAATAAAAAGGTTTCTGTTGTTGGTATGTAGAACTGAAGTCATTGATTGTAGAGAAAAGAGTGCCTTTCCCCCCCCCCCCTTTGGAACAGAGTAAGTCGCGTTAGAAAACTGGATCAAACTTCATTTGTGGCATTTTCTTTCCTCCCGTATGCCTCTCAGCATGGTCGTGATAAACCCTGAAGTGGTCGCTAGTTTGGCATGTTTTGGGTCAAGTCTTTGATTGGACAAGAAAGCTTGATGTCTTAGGAGTCTGTTTGTAAGATAAGGATGAATAAGAAACTGCTCCCGAAATGACAACATTTGCTTGCTCATACAAATTCTCCCAATCAGTAGTGCCGATGTAATCGATGCTCAGAACTCCAGCGATCCCTCCTAGGATAATTGGTTCGTAAAGCTTTCTGATAGAAATTGGGTCAACATCACTGAAAGTATTGGTGCAAGAATAGGAACATCCACTATCTACAATAGCACTGAAGACAAATGGGCAATAAGAAGTGAATTGGGCAAAGGATTCATTTGAAGTTTGGATGCGTTGTTGGAGAGCCAGCATGTGTGGTGGCGTGAGACTGTGTGTCTTCAGTTCTCCCGGAATTGATCGATAGCTTCGAAGCGTTTTTCTAAAGGCAAAAGGGGGATAAAAGGAAAAGAAATAAATAAAGAAAAT
>CAICTM010001155.1:0-35556 GCA_903772945.1 Seminavis robusta | reverse complement strand
CCTTACAGCTGAAATTTAGCTGGAGCAAGAAACGATAGGAGAGGAGTCCCCAGCAAAGTGCTGAGGTAAATTACCATCCCTGAGGAGCTTCCGAATGACAGCAAACTGTGGAACGGAAGACCCTTAGTGAAATGTCGGCCCGTTGTTCCAGAGTCGGAATATACTTGGCCAACGAATGCCCTTCGAACTCCCCGATATTTGAACCTGAAGGAGTGCGACGGGATACAGCTTACAATTCAGCTTTACAGCTTTACAATTAGCAGGCTTATTCTAGAAAATAATCAATAACTGCTCACTTATTTGGAAATACAAACTTTACATCTCTTAGATCTTTAGACTAGTCAATGCACAATGGTATTGTCGCAGGAAGGACTGTCATACACAGAAGTGGGCTACTATACTATCACTGACAGGCCCTGAAGAGTGCAAGTCCTCGAATGCAACAGGAACTGAGTTTCATTCAAGCAAAATTGAAAGAAAAACCGTACGGTAGCAGCCAGTCAATGATCAATGGATCGAACCATGACAACGGCTACTACTACAGGAACAAGAACAACGACGGCTACTCCTAGCCAGTCGCTGCTATTTGTTCGAACAATAGCGAAAGCCACCGAACGCAACAGGAACAAGTCGCATCCTCCAATTGGCAACAAGCTAGATAAGAGCGAGTTGCCATTCCACCAGCCAAGAACAAGACGGCCGAAGCGATCGAACGGTCGCTACTACCACTACTGTCAACAAGAACAACAAGAGTTGTTCGCAACTACTCGCTCAACACCACTGCTGCATCAGCGCTACGATACCAATAGCGGCAACATCGTCGACAACAAGAGTGAGGACAGCAAAAGCCATCAGTCAACGAGCGATCAAACGACGACAGCTAGTCGCTACGGCGACAACAAGAACAGGGACGGCTACCACTAGTCAGTCGCTACCGCTACTACTAGTCAGTCGCTACCGATAGTGGCGACAGCACCATCGTGCTCCCATCATCGACAACAGCGGCGGCAACAGGAGTGGCGGCGGCAACAGGAGTGTTGGCAGTGCCGACATCAAGACAAAGGCAATCCTTGCTTTTTGTGAGGAAATCGCTGACAGCAACCATGGAGTTCCACGGAATGGCAAAGAACAGCCTGCAGTTCAGCGAGCAGCCACTGAACACGAAAAAGGTATCTTTCCGTCGCGAAAAGTATCTTTAGCAGGAGTGTACGGAGCCAGATCACGATCCCTCCGTATCACGACACCAGGAGCTACCGGTGCATGTCCTGAACCAGATAGCTAGCTAGCCAGCTAGCGGTACAAGCGAAGCACATCCAGTGCATGTCACCAGTACAAGCAGAACAAAGCTACAGGACACACAGGAGTGCATCCGCCAGCATAGAATGTTTTCCTTGGAGTGTGTATTGAGTTTACACTCAGCACCTCCTATCACCCTTTCATGGAGTGTGTATTGTGGCATCCCAGCCACAGCACCTCCTACTACCTTTTATGGAATGTGTATTGTGCAACTAATCCACAGCACTTCCTCCCTGATTCCAGGCAAACCTGAGGCAACCACAGCCTCCAGGCAGGTAACAACAATACCATTACAAGTCCATGCCCTTGCTATTTGATCACAGCAAGTGCACAGGAGTGTGGTGGTACCCAAAACCTACAATCCTACAAACAAAATCATCATAACATCCGCCTTTCCAGGCAATGCCGCCACCATCAACGGCATCAATGGCCACAACTACACGGCCAACAACCATCAATGGCTACAACAACAGCCAACATCAATGGCTACAACAGCCAACAACGGTATCTACCGCGACCAAACCAAATTTGAATTGCATCTACAATCACGGCAACTGCAACAACAGCAGAACAACAGTGAACGTTGAACCGAGTAGCTAGCTACAAGCAACTCAAGAGTTCACAAGACAAGGTACCAAGCCACAGGATGGCAGGAGCAGACAGAGTTGGACCCACATGTGGCAACCTGATCTACAGAAACAAGAGGGTGCACACCTCAGCTCCACTGCAACTACTGTACAGAGATTGCAACCAACCTTCGTCTCACACCAACAACAGAAGTACATGAGTACAACAAATCAAGCCTACCAAAGATACAACTACGGACAACTACAAGTCCTGCAACAGCCTGCTCACAGGAGTGTAAGAGCAGTGACAGAACCACCAACTTGTCCTGCCACAGCCAACTCACAGGAGTGTAAGCGCAGTGACATCACCAACCAAAGGATCTACCGACTACGTCACCATCGAACCATCATCGACCGTGACACGTCCAGGTCCAGTGGAGCCCATCAAGTTGGAGCATCCACATCTACTACCGAATACTTCCTTACAAGTTTCCAAACTTCCAAGGGCTTCCAGCCCCAACTCAAAGTATCATTGTGGCAAGGAACTTCCTCCTAGTTCCAGCTACTACAACAGTTCTGCCAAGTGTCGCTATAGCCTGACTTCCCAGTCTCAGCTACGGCAACACCAAATGACGGTACCAAGTGTACCAAGTGACGGCACCAGTCACCACAAGTGACGACACCAGCAGTCACGAGTCTCACATGAGTATAAACAACCATGACAAGAGGAAACAATAACTCAATCATTTCCTCATTCCATCTTCAGACATCGAGACCATCCAAGAACTAGGTTCAGTCGAACCCAACAAGTCCGTGACTTCCAAGCTACATCATTTCCAGCTTCCATGCACCTTCCAATAGGGCATCACTTCCCACAAGTCTACGACTTCCAGAAGCTCCAACCAGCTTCCATCTACGAAGGGCTTCCAGCCCCATCAAGTGTCAATGCAGCCGGACTTCCCAGTCTGAGCCGCAGGTACACCAAGTGACGGTATCATCTGACACCAGTCTTCCAGGAGTGGCACCACTCTCAGAAGGAGTGCCAGCCACAAAGACTTTTCCGATGATGACAATGTCCGTATTGTCTCGTCTCCACCGCTCAGCTTCTCGTCACCAACGGGATGCCGAGCAACTACTTCCAAGGTTTGTTTTGGACTCATTGCAAGCCAGTCGACACGACGACGCGAGACTGGATTGCAAGCCTTTCCAAGGCAGGAGCCTGCTTACCCCAGCACAGATAGACACTTTGAGTGCTATCGATTCTCAGGAATCTTAGAGGAACCACCTCTAGCTCCATAGCAACCCCAAGGTGCATCCAATGTCCAAACCAACCAAGCCAGCTTTGGCTACAACAAGTACAAGTCCTGCCACAGCTAGCTCACAGGAGTGTGCCAACAGTGACAGCAGGAGTGGTATTGATAAAGTTGTACCCACAAAAACCAAAGTCTCAAACCTTTTTCAACCTTCCTTTGAATTCTCCGATCGATCTATCCAGATTGACACACCAGATCGACTGACAAGAAACGATCATGCCAGATCGAATGACACGAAGCGATCGAATCACAAGCAGCGACCACGAGATTGATTCAGTTTGACTCTCGGGATTGACTCAGAAGATCCATCATGAGATTGCAAGTGCGACCACAGAAGCCTATCGAGGCAGAGCAAGCTTACTCAAGCAAGGGTAGCTATACACCAGTGCTACCGGGATATCTTCTGCAGAGGATTCCCACAGTTCCACAGGAACAGTTCCACCATGGAACCAGCTCAAAGCAAGCAACAGTTCGACGGAACGCCACAAGTTGCCAGCACCCATCTACAAGAGATGCAAACCAAGGTCCACATCAAGCAAGCACACATTCATGTACAACAAGTCACAGCCATTTGATTCCAAAGAAGAGGAGGCCGTGATGAAGGAACTTTTCCAAGCGGGAGCAACTACTGACTCCTGCCGCTGGATCTGTCAACCAAAAACACTAATAGCAACAACGATAACAATACGACGGTCACTTCTATACCATCACCACACCTATTAGACCCATTAGAAGCATTGAAACGAAGCGAAAGGACCTCAGGAAGCCTGTTATTGTTATCTTGTGAAGAGTACTGTTTACTATAGGAATCCACTCAACGTCATCACAGAAACACACTCCCCCTTTTCCTCTCTTTACAACCTATTCAAGCCGACAAGGATCGATACCTCCTATCTCCTATCAAGCGCACCTCCTCTATCAAGCGACTATCAAAGGCGGCCTTCTCCGTTCAGATTAGAAAGCCATCCCAATTGAAATCCTACGAGATCGGGCGGGTTTTCTATTCTCGACCGCCGACGCCAAGTTGGAAGAAATTGAAACACAAGAAGAAGTCTCCGGCTTCTGCAGTACCAGACGAGCAGAGAAACACATACTCATTTGTTACTTGCTGTTCTCTCACTGCCGACGGCCCAAGAAATCCCATTGTCACCCTTTCGTACGATCGAACGATTCATCATTCCGCAAAACAATAGGATCGGTTAACCTTACCCCTAAGGCAACTGATTCATTGCGAATCTCGAATCGCGAATCGAATCGAATTATCGATTCGAAACGATAGCCTATCAAGAAGGACTTCACGAGATACCTGCAGTGACCACCGAGAAGAATTACACCTGTATTCTTACTTCTCACCGGCCACTAGTGGTTTCTCCGACGTCCTTGTTGGCAACTGAACCTCCTGCTACTGTTACCAATCCCCCATTGATATCTAACTCCTCCCCAGAGAACAACAAACAAAACAGAGTTCCTGTAAGGACTTGAGTTCTGCTATCTCCAGGCTCGGCTGCTTTCTTGGTTGGTTTACAGCCCCACCTGGGATATCCAGCTCCTCTCCAAAGGACCTCACCCCCACAAGAACCAACAAAAGTTGCCCCTCTAGTACCATATAGATTGTGCAACACCCCTTATTGAACCAGCCACCTCTCTGCCTCCTGCACCTGACTCTCCTACTGAGTTTGTCTGACTCCAAAGGATTGAGCCCCAGACAGAACTGCAGCGTGGTGTGGCTCAGATATCAAACCACCCTGACCCTATTACTCTCTACTGATTGTTGAGTGACTCTCCAGTGACTTTCCACAGTTCCACCTGAATCGAGTACCTCTACAAATCTTGCTTGACTCTCTTTTGCATTTTGCATCCCTACAAAGATTGAGTACCAGCTTTTGAGACAACACAGTTCATCCAGTAACACAGCCTCATCAACCAACAACACCCTTGATCCCCCACCACTGCCTCTACTGGCTATAGCTGACTTCTCCAGTTTTCCCTGAAAGAACCCTATCAGCCTTTGGCTTTGATCCCTTCCTTTTTCAGTTTGTGGTTAACTGTACTAGATTGGGACCCACCTCTGAACCATGGCCATCCCACCCAACGCTTTGATCCAACCCTGTTGCCAGTGCCCCAGAGCATTGTCCTCTTGAATAGATTCCTTTGAATCAATCCTCCTCACCACCTCACAAGCACTCCCTGTGCTTGATTTGCAGCACGACCCAACAGTCAACATCACAGGAGACTAACCCTCCACACCACATCATGCCTCCCATAGCAAACACACCCTACCCAACTCCCTCCACCACCATACCATCTACAGCCCAAAACCTCCCCTCCAACATTCACCCCACAACCCCTCTTACAGTCCACACCGCCCCAGCAGACACTGTGCCCTCCCCTTTGGGAGCCACTGTCTGCCAGTGCGTCATTGGCCTATCGCATGGCTCTTTGTCGGCTTCTGCCTGACATTGTTCGCCCACTGGATAGGTCATACCCTGACATGTCCATTTAGGTGCGCCACCGCTCATGGACTCTGCTGGCATCTTGCCTGCCGACAAGGCAATGACCACAGCATGGGACCTGAACATCAGAGCACCTGTGGTGGAGTGATCGATGATGACTGTTGTCGATCAGCCCCTTCTAATAGGTTAAACCTGCTAGCCACCGCGCTCCAGGTCATGATGGAAGATTGCACACTTCCGTTGTAAGTAGAGCTGTGGGACCTGCCCCTTGTTCTTGGGGCGGAGGTGAACGGTGTGAGACTATAGGATAGTGTAGCGTGCTACTATGATGGCATTCCTCCTTCAGTTTTGATGCTTGGTGTGCACCGTGAATCTTCCTATCGTCAATTCATCAATGTATACGACTCAGCTTTTGGGCCCTCGGGCTCATACTGACCAGCGTAGAAAAAGGTCCTCCGGACCCAATAGGTTGTTAACCTAAATAAGAATTAACCCCCTAGGGGCCGTATGAAGGAAGAAGCTTCCCCAGCTGGAAGAAGAGGATTCCATCCTCTGGAAAACAACAGCAGACATCCAACACTTCTTGACATCCAACAAGAAGAGACAGCTCACGTTCCATTCATGGACAACAAGCTGACTCCAGATAGCTACCAAGCATTCACAGACTCATGCTCACCTTATTTCCAAATCCAGTATCAAGCCTGAATGGATTGATGTTTCCACAATCATTGGCGATTGAGACATGGCATATCGATGTCCAGTTCAGTCTACACCGCCAGTCAGAGCACAGTTGAGTCTACAAGAATGCAGCCGGAACTTCCTAGTTTCAGCTACAGCAATACCAAGTGACCGAACTTCCCAGTCCACGGTCAACAAGTGATCGGAACTTCCCAGTTTCGATTACAGCAACATCAAGTGACGGCACAACCGCCACAGCAAGTCATACAGAGTGGCAACACTCACAGGAGTGGTAGCCACAGTGGCTTTCATGACGACACTGTTCACATGTCCACATTGACTGTGACAGATTTGTCAACACTGCTATGGATGACAAGCTTCTCGCCACCAAGCGGAATTCCGAGCAACCTAGCAATGGTTCTCTCGACCAACAACTGTTCCTTATGGAGCAACCATCATTACATTAATTATTCGTTCCACGGTATCCTTTATGGAACGTGCAGGGAGTGTGTTGGAGGTTGTTTACGACACCTCAATACAAATTATCGTTTTATCCCAATCTAGTTATAGGGGATATCTATATCTATTCTCTAGTTACATACATGGGAGTTTAACTACTATATGGTCACCCCTTCACTATATCTTTGAAGTTGAATCAATCCCAGAAACATGGAGAAAGATCACTCTTGGAAATAGCTTAACAGTAAACAGTATTTTACCTTTACTAAGCTAGAGTGTTACTAGCAACCAACACTCAAGGCAACATAAGGGTCCTTCACCATCCCATTCTTCAATCTCGCAAAGATTGAACGCCTTTCAAATCTCCCATCAGACAAGGTTGTCTACATCATCTTTGCAGTTCTGGACGATGATACTGGCAACCGCTACCTTCAGGATTCATCAAGATGTCCCGCCGCTACCGCGACACAGCTCTAGTGCCGACAGTGTAGCCAACATATTGACAGAAATCCGGGTAAACGTGAAGTGGGAATTCGGTGATGCCCACAGAGCAAACCTTCAAGGCAAACGAAGCGACCTAATTGCATTAAAAAACGCCGACATTGGAACTTTCACAATAGATCAACTGAAAACCCTACGTCCTAAAGTCTGTGTAAAATACATAGACCTCCTACTAAAATACTTCAAGGCAACCCAGAAGAACCCAAAAATTGACAAAGAAACACAAGAAATGAAAATCAGCCCGAGCCCTTAAGAAGGCAAACCTATTTGAAAATGAAAGCCAAGGACCTCCCTAAATTCTACTGATATTGTCGCACAGGTAGGAAGAACTTCCGCAAGCAACATGCCAAAAGTAGAGGCGACAAGAGCAACTATTAATTTATAATTTAAATCCAAACGTTACTTTAAACGTCATCTCTACCAATAAGATTCACATTTGCACCATCCTTTTCCTCATACTCAAGGATACTATATCCGTAGTTCGGAATGAAATACCTCTCACTAACAACTATACCTATCCCGTTATTCCAATCGATGTCACTGCAACCCGCTGCATGATGCCCAGTGCAAGACAGGGCTCTTAGCCTTATTCGCGACTCGATCCTAGATAGGGTTTGAGTTCGACTCGTGACGTAGTCCCTCGCGAATAGTCATCGAGACATGGTTCTCATGACTGCTAGTCATACTAGGTTGTCGATGAAACATCACGCTAGATATTCAGCCTGCGTGGAAAGCTTCCACGCTGTCTACTAGCTGAAGTTTCCACGTGTTCCAGAATTGGACCGTGGAGTACGTAGAGTTATTACCATAACCTACGATATCACACTTCGAGGCCTCCCACGGGAGACCAACTTCAATGAGCTTCACAACGATCTCTCTCATGGATTAGTTTTCGTAGCTTTCTAATCTCTCTCATAACTTTCATTCTCTCAAACTCAAAACACTCGAAAGCTCTTTACACCAGCTTTTAGCGTAGTGCATTTTGTTAACAAACACAATAGCTTTCAGCTACCCTCAACCTATTCCTTCACCATGAAGATTGCTCAAGGAAAGCATGCGTTCAGCAACTTCGAGAAACAGTTGCGTGACAAACCCATTTTTCCTCTCGTCGACAATGATGAAGACAACGAGATCGACGATTCTCGTGCCACCACCTACAAACTTCGCACTATTCCTGCAGATGCAAACAGTGCCAAGTACACCTTCAAGGTAGCCATCATCAATGGCTCCAACACTCCACGTGAGACCATCAAGTGGGCCACGAATATGGAGAAGGTCTTCGTTGGACTCAACCTTGCTAGTCCCGACGACAAACATCGTCTTCTCAAGGAGATGACTTCCAGCTCTGCAAAGAGTGCCTACGAGGCTGGATGTGCAGGCAGTTGTGCCGTGCGTCACAACGCCCCTCGACAAATCGCTGTGTCGCGAGAAGCACCACGCGATCCAGTCGCAGAAACCGAAGCAGCATACGCTGCTTGTATTCAAGCCGCATGGGACGGTGCAGCAGAGCCCGCGCTGAGCGATGCTGACATCACCACTGGAATCAATGCGGTTATCGAACAAGCCTGTCCTTACGAGGCTCTCGAAAAACAGAAACGCTTCATGCGTCGCAAGATGCGCAAGCCCAGCGAGATATAAAAAAGCGCCTACATTAACAACCTCACTCGGATGAACACCGATGAACTCCCTCGTTTGCCATCTTTCGGTGCCAATCAACAATTGAACCAGGACGAATTCATTGACATCATCTGTCATGGCATTCCTCGTTCCTGGATGCGCAAGATGGACGAACCCGACTTCGATCCTTTCACTGCCAAGATGCAGGCTCTCATTGGATTCTGTGAGCGCATGGAATCCGCTGAAGACTTTGACAAGGGCAGTGATGCCAAGGAAGCTCCTTCGAAGAAGAGCAATAGCAAGAAGTACAAGTCTAGCCGCAACAACAACCACTCCTCCAAGAGCGAAGGAAAGTGGTGTGACTACCACAGTTATCATACTGGAAGGTTGGAGGAAAATCTGGAAATTGGCACCCCCAGAATGATGGAGCCATGCCATGGCACTGTAGGCCTGCATTGCTTCTGACATATGTCTTGTTATCACATGTTCCAACCATACCAATGCAACTATCATATTTGCTTCAGGCCAAAAACAGTGCTAAAGTAGCTGGGCAAGACATAAACTAGCTGGGCAAGGCAATCATACGTAGGTTCAGATAGTGTTCAGATGATGTCACCTCACAACAGATTGCTCAAGAGTCAACTGTTGGGTCTTATACCCTCCAAGACTTCCAGATGAATGTTGCCATGCCTGAAGCTGGGTTTCTACTCGATGCTGTACTAGTATCAGCAGAGAACTGATCTGCAGCCAGCTAACTCACCAATGAGAATATTACCGGGGATGTGACAAAACTCTATCTGGGTGTGAGCAGCCCTGCAACTGTTCTAGATTTAGTTTTTCCCTCTACACCCCTGCAAATGGCTTGTGGGTACAGCCTCCTTATAGCTGAGAGGCTGGCTGATAGACAATTAAAATGCAAGTGGGCAGAGACCTACAATATGAATTAGTGATGGGATAGGCGGACCACCAGGTGCACCATCTACATTCAATGGCCTGCCATGCTACTGCCCAGCTAGCTAGTTGTGTTAGTTGGACTTCTTATCCATTGCCATCATTGCCGAGAGCCGCTCCACGAGTGGTGGATGCGAGTAATGGTATGTGGAGTACCATCCATCAGGTCGCATGGCCCCCAGGTTTTCGAGATGAATCTTAGTCAAGCCTGAAATGAGGTTCTTACTCATCCCAAGATCAGCTGAGAAACGATCTGCAGCAAACTCATTCATGCGTGAGAATATTGTCAGGACAAATGACAAAACTTTGTCAACAGGGGCCCAGAGAGTCTGAAAGAACAAAAGCAATGCGATGATGGTTGGTACAGCTCTGTCTGGATCGTCAAATCCAAATGCAGCATATAGATTCCGTGAGGTGTAGCACAAAGAAAAGAAGTAGAAAGCAGCACCAAAATAGATTTGTGTCACAACAAAGTTTGAGAGTGTGTGTCCAAGCTTCCAGTGTCCCAGTTCTATAACCACAAGAGAGCGCAGAATGTTAACCAGTCATGAGCATCCATGAGGCTACCAAACCAATACCGCATGCACGAATGCACCAGATCACCTACCGTGTCCCAGAATGGCAAGGATTTCATCATCGTGGACCTGAGTCATCAGTGTATCGAAGAGCACGATGCGCTTGTTGCTTCCCAACCCATACATGAAAGCATTGCTGTGGGATGACCGTTTGGATCCGTCCATGACAAATAGCTTGGTCAATGGATACTTGAGAGAAGCAGCCAACTCAAAGATTCGTTTTTTGAGTTCTCCATCGGGAAGTGGTTCGTATTTGTTGAAGAGCGGCATGATGAAGACGGGTACAATACTCATCATGAACACCGAAAAGCAGAACATGAAGAACCACACGTAAAGGTAGAAGTACTCCCCTCCAATTTTGATAATATGCAAGAGCAAGGCCAAGAATGGTCCACCGATGACAAATGTGAGAACCAACGATTTGATTTTGTCGGTAAAGAATAGTCCCAGTGTTTGTTTGTTGAATCCGTGCTTTCGTTCGATTTCAAATGTGGAGTACAGTTCGAAAGGAAGCGAAGTGATTGTGCCAATGATTGTTGTCAGACAGAGGAATATGAGGGACATTTTGATTTCATTGTCAGTTTCGGTCCAACCAAAGAAATGGTGTCCAAAATCGACCGAGTAGTCCCAGATGAAGGGAAGAAATCCAAGTGCCAAAAAGAGGACCGATTCAACCACATCGTACGACGCCGCAATCATGCCAAAATTGATTTTGTCCAACCCATAGGTTTGTGCGCTCTTAAATTTTTCCTTCAACTGGGGCAAAAGAGGTTTCTGCAAATCCGGAGCGCCCGATTTGGTAGCAGCGTCCTTGTTGGCATCCGTGGTGGCCGTGGAATCCTCGGATTCTTCAGTCTTTTCCGAGGGCTTTTTCGTGGTAACTTCCTTGTCACGATCATCATCGATTTGCTTCACCGTGGTCTCCAGCTCTGGAGGAAATTCGGTCTCTTTGTAGGCACTTCTCTGTCTTGCGTCGAGATAGGCCTCGAACGTGTGGACCACAAGGGTAAACACAATCGCACCTGCTAGACCCCAATAATAGAATGGGGAATCAGCGGGGACATTGGTCTCACCACCACTTTGGGTATACAGAGGTTCCCAGGGGAGATCCAAGTTTACCATGCTGAGAGTGTTGGCTATGAAAAGCTTTAGAAAACAACAAACAACGACAATCCACAGGAGGAGAATTGAGACGAGAGGTTATTTGTGAGGTGAGGAGCGACTTTTGACCGTTGCACCATTGGTTTGGTCAATCCTGTTTACTCGGGACTGGCCTGCCTCCCTTTGGACTCTGACTCGACTCGATCCTTGGATCCTGGATCCACGATCCACGTCCACCGTCGCCATGCGCTGTGTCCAGTGTCCAGCAGCATCTCACACGCCCATCCTATGCATCCACCCCACACATTAGCACCTCACCATGGCAAGCCAAGCGCAACAGCAAGAGCGACTTCACTTTGTGGTAGTCGTTCTGGGTGATCTTGGCAGGTCACCAAGGATGCAATATCACGTGCTGTCTTTGCTGGGTCTTGGAGAGCATGTTCGTGTTTCTTTTGTCGGATACACGGGAGAAGATCTTGTGGAGGGTCTTCAAGGCCAAGACAGGTTGGATGTTATTCGATTTCACATACCAGCTCCTGCCATGCTGGAAAAGATCAAGCCTCTCTACCTCATTTGGAGAATATTGTCACTGTCGGTCTGTCTGCTGTGGCTGTTGCTCTTTTCTGTCAAATCAGATCCACAAGTCACCTGCATTTTGGTGCAAAACCCACCGGCAATTCCACTGCTCTTCATCGCACTCTTGTACACCCGAATCAAGGCCATAACACAACAACAACGGCCAGATTTTGTCATTGACTGGCATAACCTAGGATACTCCATGTTGAATGGACGTACTTTTCGAAAAATTGCCGAAGCTTTCGAGTTTGAAATTGCCCCATTGGCGGATGGACATCTTACTGTCACGGCTGCCATGAAAGATTTCTTGATGGATAGAAAGGTTGTCAAGCAGGACAATATCATCTCGGTACTCTATGATTGTCCGCCTGCCATGTTTGCTCCATTGCAGCTTATTCAGCAGCATGAGACGCTCCAAAAACTACACAATGCCCTGAGTCAATCGATTCCAAAATCCTGGAATCTCCATTCTCTCGACACATCCAAAGAAACTATCCTCACCAGCAAACTACACAATGGCAATTTTGAACCCAGGAAAGGCAGACCGGCATTTGTCACCAGCTCTACTTCCTGGACGCCAGATGAAGACTTTGGCGTTCTGTTGGATGCGCTGGTGACCCTGGATACTACTATTCAGGAAAACGAATCAACCCTCAAAGTGTTGGTCGCTGTCACGGGGAAAGGTCCTTTGAAGAGCTACTACGAGGAAAAGATGTCAAAGTTGAAACTGACGTCCGTAGCCATACAAACAGTCTGGCTGGAACCAAATGACTATCCAAGGCTGCTGGCATGTGCCGATTTAGGGATATCGCTCCACACGTCGACATCTGGTCTCGACCTCCCGATGAAGATTCTAGATCTTGCCGGATGCCAAGTACCTGTATGCGCATTAGACTTTGCATGTCTCTCCGAACTAGTCCAGGACAAACATAATGGAAGGACATTCAAGAACGCTTCAGAGCTTTCGGATCAACTCTGGTCCTTGCTTTCTCCACTGGCCGAGATGACCAACGCCAGCAGCCACGCTTACGGAGACTTGGCTGGATATTCTGACAATCTCAAGGGCCGCACTAGATGGCAAGAGAATTGGTCTCGCAATGCTTTGCCAGTTCTAATGAAGCAGGGATCTAGTAGCTAGGATGCGACCAGCTAGCTAGTCTTAGGTGGATAAAACAACAGTTTGCTAAGGTATTTTGCGTCTGTCGAAGGTCTGTGATCAACAGGTACCTTTTGGAGCCAAGGCTCAGAAAGTCCGCGCGAGACTTCAGGCTGCACTTCGCGTGCTACTTCAATACTCCCAGGAAAGCTTCTATAAACATGTAGGTTGTTGCTTTCTGGTATTCCTAAAGAGACCACGCCTAGTCGGCTTTTTTGCTTGGACGGGTCAGCGTGGTGACCTCCACACCATTGGCACGGTCACGGTCTCTCCTTGCCCTTCCCATCAACCATGCCGCAGTTCCTCGCTTGCGGCCCCAAACCAAACCAGTCGAGGCCATCAAATCAATGATAAGCTTTGATGGATTGAACTGAGATGAAACACCAAATTCAGATGCAGCGTAGTCAAAAGGGTATTTGTGGTGCCAGTTGTGCCATCCTTCTCCAATGGCGCACCAGGACACAAAGGGGTTCTCACTGGGATACGATTGGACATCGTAGGGATGGTCACCATACAGGTGAGCGGCAGAGTTGACCAACCAAGTAAAGTGAAGGACCACACAGTATCGAAGAGCACCAGCCACAAAGAATGCGTTCCAGAAGTCTTCTCCCCAGAAGTGAGCTGCCACTTGTGCTGGCATTACGTAGCACATATAAAGAGCAAACCAAGGGTCAAGTTTTTTCTGAATAACAACACACCAATCTTCCATCAAGTCAGAAAAGTCCATCTCTCTTCCGGCTTTGACGACATCGGGATGTTTCTTCACAAACAACCATCCCATGTGAGCAAAGAAGAAGCCTCTGGTAGCGTTGTGAGGATCGGCATCGGTCTGTGCATGGTGTTGATAAGTACATGTACATGCAAAATGTGAGCAAAAGCATCTCCAGTGCAGCTAAACCACCGAATTCAATCCAGCGCAGTGCAACGATGTACCTACCTCACTGAACTTGTGATGAACACGATGGTCTCGAGACCAATGGAAAAGGCTTCCTTGGTTCGCCATGGAGTTACAGAGCATCAGAAAGAATCTGACAGGGAAAGATGCTTCATAAGATCGATGGGACCACAGTCTGTGAGCTCCCACAGTAATACCAATTCCGCTGATGGGCCAGCACAGGAAAGCCCACATCAGTGTCTCTGAAGAGCACTTGAACATTGTGGGGATTCCGATGAACGCCAGGATGTGAACCAAACTGATATAGATCCCCATCGGCCAGTTCACATTTCCCTCTTTGTAGTGGTAAGAGATTGTTGACAAAAATTCGCCCAACATCTTGATTAGACTATTGCAATTTATTTTATGACACAACGATTTGAGATAATGAGGGTAGATTGATCAGGCGTGTATGTTCACCTCGAAGAAAATATATATGATCTTGTTGCTCACAGCAACAAGAAAGAAAACATCGTGTGAAAGCAGCCACATGCCACCCGCCACATCGCCTAATCGGGCAATGCGGACCAGCAGCTTGGCTTGGCTGGTATGTACTCCCACGAGAGAAATGTACGTGGCGGCATGCGTTGCCGTGTGGATGACGATACAGGACAGCAGCAGTGAGTGTTTATTATCACCTCTGTTGACAAGCGTGGCCGCCGCGACCTTGTCATCACATCATCGTGTCTTCTTCTCAGGACGCACAGTTTTTCATTGAGATAGCTTTGTTAGCGTTAGAGCTACTAAAATGGGTGCACATTTGGTCCATCAAGAGGTTTCAGAAGTGCGCACATGTGCTCCCGTTGAACCCAAAATCGAGAGGTCCACAAAACGGAAGGTTTCTACCGGTACCACCTCAGTGATGAGATATCATACGATTTTTGCAAAAAGTGAGTTTACTCACAAACTGCCGAATGATGAGATATCCTATTGTCGCTGCTGGTACCAGAACATACATGTACAAAACAAATCAATCCAGTATGATACCAACTGTCGCAATGGCCGTTGCAATACCCTTCATACTCTCACCATAGAGATCACCAAATAAATATCTTTGCTTCATTGGGTTTATCATTTTCAAGACGTATGGTGCGCCTGCTTGACTAGAAGAATTGAATCTTCAATTATTGTGGAACACAATCTCGTCTCATGATCTTAATTAAAAGTGCTAATAAGGTTGACTATACCACGCTGAAAAGCCGTGGGATAATTTTCATCTCGCTTCTCCCACAGTCCATGTCCTCACCCCATGATGCCCAATCCAAGTACAGGTAGACCACATGATGTTTGCAGAGACAGCGACTCATCATTGCTTTTCATTATTGTGATATCTTAATAGTAAAGTAGTAGTCTATTGGTACGGTTCAACCAATCATAAACCCAGAAAAACTGTCGTCAGTGGTCGATGATGCGACGGAAGGTGAAAGACAGCTGTCCATCAACTCATCAAATCGATGTCTGATGCAAAAGCATTCTGTTTTGCATGCCACTGCCATTTGGCGCTTTTCCAAAGACACGCCGCATCATCATCATCTTTCCCAATCCATCATTATTTCAAAAGTGATTGCCACCATCAGCTATCTTCCATCAACAAAAAAAATCCTGGTTTTTTCAAGCAAGATGCTCGGTTTCTCCAATACCATCAACTCAGCCCTTGTGTTGGTAGCTTTTTTGTTGCCTGATGCTTCAGGCTTTGTCCCTCGAATATCCAGGGTAGCTCCACCCTTGGTGGCATCCAGCCCCGGTTCATTTTCCAATGGAAAAATCTTCTCCCCCCTTCATCTGCCCCCGAAGACCAACTCAGCATCAGGAGGTACACATCGAGAATCTACTGTGGATTCGGAAGGAGGTGACAAAAAGGGTTTTCTTGACAAAATCAAGTCGATTGTTCCACCTAAGAATGAAAGGAAAAAGCTGCTGCCACTTGGATTGATGTTCTTCTGCATTCTATTCAACTACACAATTTTGCGTGATACCAAAGATGTGCTCATGATCACAGCCTACAAAAGCGGTGCGGAAGTTATTCCCTTTATCAAAACATATTGCAATCTGCCAGCTGCGATTGTAAGTTGATTAGGTAGACGCGTTCGCTGCGGTGCATTTTGACAATAATAAGTTTCCTCACACTTGTATCATTTCACTCAAACCCCACAAACAATTTCTCTTGCCATTTGTAGGGCTTTACTGGCCTTTATGCTTCTATGTGCGATAACATGGAGCTCAAGAACGTCTTTTATGCACTGGTTATCCCATTCTTGATCTTCTTTGCGAGCTTTGCACTCTTCATGTACCCTGCAAGATCCATCATTCATCCTCATGGACTTGTGGATATCCTGGCAAATCAGCTTCCGGCAGGTTTTTCTGCGCCTTTGGCCATTGTCCGAAACTGGTCCTTTGCATTGTTCTACGTTATGGCAGGTAGGAATGTGCCTGTCACTTCCATCACAACTGCATCACGATGGCTTACTTCGCTCACAAATTGCTTTTCCTGAATGGCAGAGATGTGGGGCAGTGTTGTGACTTCACTGCTTTTCTGGGGGTTTGCCAATGAAGTTACTACCGTTGAGGAGGCGAAGAAGTATTGTAAGTTGATGCCACAAAGCTGATGTTTCAGACAGGTGGGGATTCCTTTGTTTGGTGGGTATCTGTGCAATCTGCTCACTTGATGGGTTGCCTTCCACGCACATCCTTGTAGACCCGCTGTTTGGGATGGGAGCCAATGTGGCCTTGATCTTTTCGGGACAGTACGTGAAGTGGGTATCGAAAATGAGGGGGACCCTGGCTCCTGGTGTAGATGCTTGGGCAGTCAGCCTAAGATTCTTGATGGCTGCTGTGGTTGGAAGTGGGGGCGTCCTTCTTGCAGCATACAAGTACATGCAAGACAATATCGTATCAAAAATGGATTCCGTCAAAGAGGCCAAGAAGTTCCCACGCAAGAAGAAGGCGCGGATGACAATGAAGGAGTCAGCCAAGTTTCTCATGAGTTCACCGTACATTCGTGACTTGGCGACGCTTGTCATCTCGTATGGTCTCTGCATCAACATTGTGGAGGTCAGCTGGAAGTCCAAACTCAAGGTGCGTAGCAATTTGGCCAAGACATAGGGTTTGACTTGGCTGCTAACAATTCTCTGTTTCGTGCCCACAGCAAGCATTCCCAAATCCCAACGAGTACTCAGCCTTCATGGGAAACTTTTCATCGGCTACTGGGACCGTTACCCTTGTGATGATGCTTCTTGGTAGGACCATATTCCAGAAGTTCGGATGGAAATTTGCCGCTATGGTAACCCCAACGGTAGGTTGAAGAAGTCTCTATTCGTTTCATGTTCTATGGTCAATCCTACTTGCTCATCGGTTACTCCTGACCACTTCCTCTTGGAATAGATGATTGGCGTCACGGGCATTGCATTCTTCGGTTTAACACTTCTGCCACAGACAGTTCAACCGCTTGCAGCACTCTTTGGGACAACACCCTTGATGCTTGCAGTTCTTATTGGCGCTGCTCAAAACATTCTCAGTAAGAGCGCCAAATATTCCTTGTTCGACCCTTGCAAGGAAATGGCATACATCCCACTGGACCAAGAGTCTAAGACTAAGGGGAAGGCAGCCATTGACGTGGTCGGCAATCCACTAGGCAAAAGTGGAGGCGCCATGATCCAGCAGGTCCTCATCTTTGCAGTTGGCAGCCTTGCTGCCTCTACACCAGTAAGTTCTGGCTCTCTTCTTGAGATATTATGGTGATGTTTGCAAAAGTTCCCAATGCTTGGCTAATCCTCCGTACCCTTTCATTTTCTCAGTATCTAGCCGCGATCCTTTTTGCGATGGTGTTCATGTGGTATAGAGCAGTCGGATCCTTGTCTGGACAGTTTGAAGAGGCCATGAAGCAAACCGAATCTCAGGGCTAGGCGCTCATTGACAACTGCACTTACTAGCCATATTTTGAAAGGCTAGTCTAGCCTTCACGTGCGATCGGGTGTTTTGTTACTGGCAAATAAGAATTCATAATTGAGAGAAACAATGATGTCTTTCGTTCCATACATGCAGTTCGTTTCTACCTGTTGTAGACCTCGTTGCAGCCCCTGGCTACCGGTAGCAGGCCGGGTGCCTTCAATCGCAGGGCCCGAAAACTGAAGTCTCGGACCTTGTGCTTATTAGGCCTACAGATTGCTAGCTGGTGTTCCCGATCGCTGTTCCACGAGAATGACAGATTCAATCTAACAACACTACAAGTCAGCTGAGACTGACACAAATCATTCGGGAAAACCGCTAGTAGACCGTGGAGTTCGCCATGGATCTATGACTTTCCAAATGGAATTGCGCAACCATAGCATAGTATTTTGCTTGTAATGAATTACTAGTATTCACAATAGCCAGCCACAGTCTCAGCTCTTAAAGAGCAGAGTCCAATTTATGGCTGCTTCTTCCATTCTTCGTCGTCGAAGACGGGATGGGCAAGAATATTCTTGATCAACGATGTTCCCCTCAAAGCACTTGTAAGAGGAAGGTGCCCTTCAGGTGCCTTCTTCACGTCGTAGATGAACTCGGAAGCACCAAACCAACGCTTCTTTCTCTCAACTTCACCTTCTTTGGTAGTCCATCCGATCTTTCTACAGAAGGCCTCGAAGTCGCCCTTGGATTGTCGATATTTTCTCTGTACAAGCAGCAACATGTTCATCAGATTTTCCTCTCCAAACAGCTTCAAAGCTCTCAGCTGCTGCTCAACTTCACACATCATCCTACCTTTTGAACAGAGTATCCAAATTTGCCCCCAGAAAATTCACTCCAGAGCCTTTCGATAGTTGCCAAGTCAGTGCCAGGGATTCGCTTGACATCTGTGAAATATACAAAATTTCTTCCCTTGTCTTTGGCTCCAGACAACTCAATCAAGGCATCCCTGGTGAACTGGTAACACATAAACGAAACAAGTGAATGGAAAGAAAAACGAAGCCTTGGTTGAGGGAATGCGGTATACTTCAAGTAGGGAATGATTTCCCAGGTAACACAAGCCGTACCTGATCAGCCTCAGCAAGTTGCCCAGTGGCCAACATGGTTGCCAAAGGAACGTAGTCGATTCCCTTTTCAGATGGAAGGTTGGTGGGAATGGCAACATCTGCAACCTCAGAAGCGTCGCTCACAGCAGGTGGGGCATCCGACAGTGCAACCTGAGTGCGTGATTCTCCTGCTGGGACAACTCCAAATCCTTGAACGGAAGCGCAAAGCAAAGCAAAAAATGCCAAAGTAACTGTTGAGGGAGCTCTCATCATCTTGATAATCTAAAGGTGTCTTCTTGCAATACCAGCTACAAACAATGCGTTGCCTTCGTTCAACTTGAGAGACAGCAAAGAAAATCGAGTTTTTTCTCGTTTCCCTCCGCGTGGCGCTAGAAGTTGAAGTTGAGTTGATTGATCATTCTTCACCTGGGCTGACGTCAATCGGAAATTTACATCGTGTTGGTGCGAAAGAAACGGATACTAAGCCTGTGAGTACCACACCGTGGGACAGTTTTCGCAAAATTCGGACTTTCGTGAATTTGCATGGGCAAAACACTTTTATTTTCGTCGTTTTACTACGAAAATTTTCATTCAGTATAGTGAAAAGAAAACATGCCCCGCAGGGGCAAGATAGTTAAAAGAAGAGAAGAGGAGGAGGGGAGGAGGAGGGGGTTCTTAGCTAGAGGCAATGCCCTTCTGGCTTATTGGCAAAGTACTAGTATCTTCTGAGCTCTGCTTTTCTCCTGGGAAGCGTGCTATGAAGAGAGCCCCCTATGAGTCTTAGCCAGGCACCAGCATTCCTAAAGCTTTTTCAAACACCTCAGGCAGAAATAGCACCATTCTTTTTTAACAAGGAAATTCAAACTCTGTCATTTTGTTGTGTGTTCATTTCGCATTCGTTCGTCCAAATATTGTTAATTGTTGACTAGCACCGGTTTCATTAGCTACACTTCATAGCTCTGATTGTTGGATTCGTACTGTTGTTGGATCCATATTGTTGTTGGATCCATAGCATGATGATAATGAGCGAAGTGCTGGTTGAGATGAAGCTTCAATTCCCATTCACAGATTTTGCCATTCCAATGGAAAATTCCAGCTGAGTTCTTCGTGGAGGCTCCTTCTTCGCTGCGACATGCGACAAGCTCTTCTTTACGCTTCATAGCTCCGATTTTTAGATCCGTAGCATGATGTATTTCGGCAATTTTTTCGTTGGTGGCTGCCAGAGTCGCTCCACGTTCCGAAGCTTGAGCTACTGCGCCGCTTGCAGGACGTTCGCGACGAAGCTTGAGCTACCGCGCCGCTTGCAGGATGGCTGTGTTGATACAGAGGATGCGTCTAGGTTTATTGAATAGTAGTAGTAGTGGTAGTGGTAGTGGTAGTGGTAGTAGTAGTGGTAAACAGCGTAGTTGGGCTCACTAACAGGGCTGGAGGCCATTGTGATGCTTCCATAGTGGAGTCAATTGTTGTTGTTGTGGGTTGTGTGTGGTTGCCCTCTGTTACCGGTAACTGCCAAGTCTGGAAAATGATAAACCTTAACTCTAGTTGAATAGAAGATGGCTCCAGGAGCTTACACGTGGAAGGAGATGTGTCCGATAGGAAACGTCCGAGGCACGCATGTTCTGAGCATGCTTCCTACTGGTAAAACGTTTCATCCACGCATTGCATGCGTAGAAGTTGTACCAGAGGCGTTTACTATACGGGTTGAAAATTCCATGTTACGAAAGGCCGTGGCTGAGATGCTTCGTGCTGTGAATACGAGGGATCCTCCTACGATATTGTCATTCGAACCAAAGCTCGCAACCAATACTCCTTTATTGAAACTGTTGCTGTTCGTATTGGAGAGCACATAATAGAAGTCACTGGCTGGGGTGGTTATGCTGTCAATGGTGTTGAACACGCACATTTGCTGAATGCCACCAATGCCACTTTTGGCAATTCCGTTGGCTTGATGGGATCATATGAGGGTGGTGTTTGGTTTGCTCGTAATGGCAAGACTGTCGTGACTGATCCCAATGCCTTTGGAGTGAATGGCAAGTCTTTGCAAATGAAACCAAGCTATTTCAATCAGACAGATTCCCACAGCACCCACATACCTGCTACTTGCCACAAGCTTCCTCCAGCACGGCTCGTCGCCTTGGAGAGGCCATCATCACAGAAACCCAAGCAACTGAAGGCTTGTGCTCACTGGGATGAAGAGCACAAGGAGATGTGTGTCTATGATGTCTTGGCCATGGAATGGAAGACTTGGAGTTGTCCGAAGCAGGTACTTTCTAGAAGTTGGTTCCCAACGGGATTTTTGCCTACCAAGGCAACTAGCAGAGCCTGGTTGCTTTGTTATGCATTTGTAGTTTTCACATTTTCATTCTGAAACAAACAAAATAAAGTACTATCATCCGTGCTCAAACGTAATAGTTGGATCGAGCTAGCTAGCTAGTAGTATAGGTATCGCAGAAAACTCGCAAACAACATGTAAGTATGGAGCAAGTTGGCGGAAACCTGAAGCTTTTGGACTTCCATTCAGGTCTTTGGAGCTTGGGCAGCACGCATTGCTCAAGCAAACCACATTTTGATTATCTTGGCAGATGATAGGAGTACTAGTACAGTACCGTAATGTTCTCTTCTGGCTGTGCCCCAATGCAACAATTGGTGCCGTGATAAATATCCTGTTACAGCAATAGGTGGCTACTACCAGTAGCTAGTAGTAGCCAGAACGCCACATACTGTAGTACTAGTACCTAGTACCTGGTACAGTGTACCGGTACCGGCGGCTCAGTGCACTACCAGTAGCCAGCTAGCCTGCATGAAAATAGTCAACGACGGGGAGGAAATTCCTTGAAAAAAGATTTAACCTTATCCCTTTCAAACGACGGACCCGCGTGGCTTCTGGTGAAAAGAAGTCAAACACCACACACAAAACAACCATGGCGACAAACGCTTCTTCGAATGCAGCCGCAGCTCCTAACAATTCCGGGGGCGGAGGCAAGAAAGCCGTACATGTGAAGGTGGGTAATTTTTGCTTGGATTCTAGAGGTTGCTGTGATCGTGGGTGTTCTGCTGTTCTGCTGGTGTGATGGCCATCTCCGTCGATGTTGTCTTCGCCAATTTCTCCACCCTTCTTCTTTGCATCAGAGGAGGAATTGCGGAGGAGGGATCTGTGAGAACACACGACTTTTGTCGGGCTTTGGCTTTCATCATCATTCGTCGCGATCCCTGCTCAGCGACACTGTTTCGCTCCATGATCCAACGACGAGACCAAGGAGACGCTCTTCTCCCTGTTCACCATCGTGAACCTTGGTTGAGTCGTACGCCAAATTCGAAAAATAGCGATCAGTTTACCGCCCCGAAGCGCCATGACATCAGATAATGGCGTTCTGGTTGCGTCGGAGCTTCATTTTTGTTGTTGTTGTGGGAATATGGGAGCGGTGGAGTTCAACCGAGCAGTCAACTGAGGCATCGAGAGTGTCATATGACTTCACCACAAACCCCCGGTCATCGTTGCCGCTCTGGTTGAGGACAAAAAACCCGTTCCTCGTAGGCTCCAGTACGCTTTCTACGTGCCGGCAACTCTTTGCTGGCCTTCATAAGGTTGTCCCCTGTGCCTTCCAAAGCTTGTTGGAGATGACTGCGGCAGAAAGTGGAGATTCTCAGAACTTGGCTCCTGCCGGTTGGAAAGATTTAAGGGTAGCCTGCCCGGCGCTGACACGGCTGGCTTGCATTCATTCGTGGTCCGGATCAATCCCACATGCCCATCTTCGTCTCACGTTTATGTTTCTGTCTCCTTTTGCGTTTGACAGTGGGCTGGGAAGACCATTGCCTTGGGCACATTCCCCGCAGCCGAAGCTGACGAGAAATGCGCTCGTGCCAAAGCTCTTACTAGAGCTTGGCGATCTACCATGCGCCCAAAACCAACCCGTGATTGGGTCATGTTAGAACTCGAACGCCTGGGTGTTCGTGTTGTGTCTGGACGATTGGGGAGAAAGGCGGGAGAAGAAGACGATGCTGAAAAGAAGGCAGCAGGTAAGATGTTGATAAGGCTCGCATGTATGATCGAGGTTTTACCGTCTCCCAAGCAAGTGAGTATAATGAATTTCTGATGTTTGTGTAGAGATGGCCCGTGGTGGCCCCCCGATTGACCGAAGTAACAGTATTGGTTGGCCTTCATCCGACGCAGATTTCAACAGCCTAATGCAGCAACGTCGATCTTCTTCGATAGGCCTCTCCATGATTGGAGATGACTTGGAACGTCGTCGATCTCTCGGTTCTCTGGGTCAGGTCGTTCTAGATGGAGGAGACCCCGGAATGCCTCCACACCGCCCACTCGTGGGCGGAGGCGCCGCTGCAGCCTACGAAGCAGCACGTGCAGACCATTACGCTCAAAAGAATGCCGAACAACAGCGACGCGCGTCAAGCCTTGGGCTTGGAATCGGCGGAGGCAACCTAGGAGGAGGAATGCCTCAAATGGGATTCTCGGTGAACCCCAACCAGTGAGACCCCCATAACTGTTTTTTCATGCTTCTTGCTTCGACACGGTCACCTGACTTTGTTCCAACTGCTCTTATTCGTTCGTACGCAGGCACTATGAGTAAGTGACTCAAGCTGCATCCGTGCTACATTAATTCTTGTCACACTCGTGCTGATCGGTTGCGCTCTGTACTACTTTCACAGGATGCTTAAGTTGCATCACATGAATCTTTTGAATGAGATCCAGGAAACAACCTTGATGATGAACCTCTACCAGCAGCAGCAGGTACTTTGCTTGATAACGCGTGCTGTTGATGTTGCCTTCGTGTTCGATAACGTTGATTGTGTTTTCATTTGTCTGAACGTACAGCTCCAACAGCAACAGCAACAACTCCAACAGCAGGCAAGTGCGGAACAAATGGGAGGAGGGGATCCGCAAATGGCGTTATTGCTCCAGCAGCAGCAGAGTGCTGCCGCTGGCGCACCTGGCATGGACCCCATGTTTGGCCAGCAACGTGGTTCTCTAGGGCTGGGGGCTACAGGAAGCCAGAACCAGCAGATGGAACAACTTCTTCGCCAGCAGCAAATCATGCAGCAGGGTGCTGGCGGCGGTGCTGTCGCAGCAGCGGCTGCTTCTTCGTCTGCGCCCGCGTCTCAGGTCGATATTCTGAAGGGACAGCAAGAGCAGGCCGCGCTTGAAGATCGACTTCAGAAATTGAAAGAGGACATCGCGCGCCGTCAGAGGGAAGCAGATGGCCTCGAGGCAAAGGCGAAAGCTCAAGGTACTGATGCCAACGGAGGCGGAGGAGACGAGAAGAGGAAGGCAGAGGACGAGGGTGATGCTCCTTCCAGCAAGAAAGTCAAGACGGAGCCGCCCGGCGATGACGAGGAGAAAGCTGAGGGCGGAAAGGACGCCAGTTGAGAAGCGCATGCGAATTTATCAAATTGGAAATGAAACTGAGCAGATTCAATAACCAAGCGCGAGGAGAAAGGATTTGCGCACTGCGTTCGAGAAGTCTGAATGCAACTTTACTACAAGTAGTTGTAATCCTAGTGTAAATGCAACTGCAAACCGACTTTTCTACTTGCGGCTGATTAATATTCGTGTTGGGAAACATCGCCTCGATCGTTTGCATTGCGTGCATCCATCAAACTAGTCTTCATTTTCGTCACGGCGGCGGAGAGCACCCTTTGGAATTGGAGATCTTCGTGTCCGGTATTGGTACACTCGGTGCTACTACTGGTAGCATCACCTACCGGCCTACCGGTAGCTAGCTAAATTGGCCGGTGTCTGGCTGTATCTGCTTCATGATATGCACTGATATAGTGCCGTACTCGCATCTCTCCTGATGTGATCGATCCCATACTAGTACCAGGTACCGGTACGAGGGTGCCATTCGATTGTGCATTTCGGCTTCGCTCGTGTTTTTGTCTTTTCGGGTTGATGGGAAACAAATTCATAAACCCAGTCTCCCTGTTTCTTAACGTCACAACCTTGAGTTGAAGTGCGGGGAAGCGTATCCTGCACAAAGGCTTCGTTTGCGAGCTGAATTCCTTGTTGACGATCTTCCTGCGGACGCGTGATGCACAATCTATCTCATCTGTTTATCTAATAGAACTGTCACCATGAAGATCGCCGTCCTTGCTTCCCTTCTTGCCACCGCGGCTGCTTTCGCACCCGCCCAACAGCGTGTTGCCCACAGCACAGCTCTTGCAAGCACCTCTGAGGACTACTGGGATCCTTTGGGCCTTTACACTCTCGGAAATGGCGAGGCTTTCGATACATTCCCCAACATGTTCCCAAATGAACAATTCTTGAGTGAGGCTGAGCGAAAGCACGGACGTATGGCAATGCTTGGATGGACTGGAATCTGGGCCACCACTGAGGTAAGTGAAGAAATATTGTCTGCCATGTACAATCAAAAATACAAGTCAGCTTATGTTTCGACTTTCTTTTTTACAGGGTGGCTTGGGTCTTGGTCTTCACTTCCCTGGATTCCCCGTTGAACCCGACTGGACCAAGGCTCTCGGTGTCTTTGCAGCTGAAGAACCAGCCTGGTTCGGTGGCATCCTTGCCTTCATCATGATTGCCGAAGGTGAGGGTGTTGGCCACACAGGTGATAACTTCCGAGGAAAGTCCACCAAGACCCCCGGTGACATGGGCTTTGACTACCTTGGATTGAAGAAGAAGCTTTCAGCCGAGAAGCAAGCGCACTACCTTGAGTCCGAACTCAAAAACGGTCGTGCTGCTATGATCGCGATGGCATCTCTGTTCTCCTTCAAAGCAGTCGAAGGATCAGTTCCTCTCATGGAGCTTATTGGCGCCAACTAAGCTCCTCTTCTGCGCTGCTAACATAGAAGCTCCCTTCTGAAGGCCACGATCGCATTCACCTGCAGAATCAATTGCCGTTCTTGTTCCTGGTAAATATTAGTACATAGAGATATCAGGGGCAGCATACCGGTACATGTAGCGGTCGTAGCTATTGGGTTCTTCGTGCTATCAAGATGCTTAGCTAGAGAATTAGAATGCATGTTCTCTAGCATACACGAACACGCTTCAGGGTACTGTGCTTGCTTGTGGAGGCCGTGCTGTTCATTAGGAGTCTCTGTTTCTCCTTGAGTTCAGGCTTCGAAAGCGCGAGCAAACTCCTCAACTTGGCTTTAAAAATGGCTTCGGGTAATATTTTGGAATGGATATGCTAGTCTAGTCTACTTTCATCTATAAATCGTATGAGTTCATCCATAGATCGCAATGGATATGGAGGCCGTGACTTTCGTGGACCACTTCAACCCTTCCATGATCCCTACCGTACTATCGCGAACGTGGCCTGATTTTGCTGTCGTCGCTCGCACTTTTCCGTGGGCGGGAGTATAGTAACTCTTCAGAAGCCACCACACATCCCGATTGAATCAATCATTCTGGGTTGGCAGCATGATTGGCTCTCATGCCTTCTAGCTAGTAGCCAGGAGGGCGGATTTGGTGCTACCATTCGCAAAACCGACAAAATACCAATTAAATTGTCGCATGATCAGGGTGTGCTGGTACCGGTACTGGTACCCTTCCAGTCCTTTGCGGCTGCTAGCCGAAAAAATTCCAGGTATTCACAGCTTCACGAGCTTCTAGCAGGGTCATGAGCTTCATTGTTTTGCAAATGAGGAAGTGTGCTCCCTGCCACAGGTGCAACGTGGAAGAATTCTGGCGCACTAATTATTTTTTGAATGAGCTTCAACCACTCGCTCGAGGTCAGTCCATCCACAACCACAAACGAAAAACAGTACGAAAGCACGCGGTAGACTCGACTTACTTAGTCGACTGGGCGGTAAATCCATTTCGAGCATTGGGCAACCACAAGCAAGAACCGAAGGGTAAGTCAATACTAGCTAGTAGTGTGGGACAAACCATGGCGGTCGAATCTCTCGGATGGGAATAGTAGAGTCGAGTCCGTGAGACATGGATGGTGGATGTGTGCTGGTGGTTACGATTGATTGTGATTCAAATTTCCTGCCTGGGATTGCACATGCAACCTGTCCTTTCCAGAATTCTCTCCATGTGCATGTACTGAAAGCTTACATTTTCTCTTTATTTTCTCGGGCAGAAAACACATTCGTACCTTTTCCTTTTTGGCCAAAGTCAGCGTCTGAGCAGTGTGGTGATACCGAAGTACCCTCAACTTTACTACAACCAACAGTTTGACGAAAAAACAGTCGAGTTCCGCTCTTCTTCAGCATCCATTTCAACAAGCGTGTTTTTGCCAAGACAATGTCTGCTCCTGCTACCGGTCCTTCTGACAACCCTGCCATGGAGCCGGGTCCCGAGGCGATGCCTGCTGGTGCCCCTTCCATGGGCTCTGGCCCCTCTGATGGTGCTGGTCCTGGGCAGCAGCCCTTTCATTCCGCCTCGCTCTACGTGGGGGATCTTGCTCCGGATGTTAACGAGGGCCTTCTCTTTGAGATTTTCAATGCGGTCGGGCCTGTGGCTTCTATCCGTGTCTGCCGTGATGCCGTCACTCGCCGTTCCTTGGGATATGCTTATGTGAATTTCCATCAGCTCAGCGATGCCGAACGCGCTTTGGACACCATGAACTTCACCATGATCAAGAGTAAGCCATGCCGCATCATGTGGAGTCAGCGTGATCCCTCCCTCCGTCGTTCCGGTGTTGGAAACATTTTTGTCAAGAATTTACATGAGTCGATCGACAACAAGCAACTCTATGATACCTTCAGTCTCTTTGGAAATATTCTTTCCTGCAAAGTTGTTACCGACAGAGAGTCAGGTTCTTCCAAAGGGTACGGTTATGTTCACTATGAGACTGCTGAGGCTGCAACTGCTGCCATTGAAAAGTTGGATGGTATGCTTATTGATGGACAGGAAGTCCAGGTGGGACACTTCATGCGGCGCAATGAACGACCTGGACAGAATGATTGGACCAACTGTTATGTCAAGAAAATTCCATACGAATGGGATGATGCCAGGTTGAAGGAAGAATTCGCCCAGTTTGGAGAGGTTATGAGTGCCTCAATTGCTCGTGGAGTCCGAAAACCTCACAAGAAGCCCACCAAAAATGGTGATGGCGAAAAGAAGGAAGAAGACGAACCGAAGGATGATGCCGAGGAACAGGACAAGGCTTGGGAGGCGATGGAGAAAACGGAAAACAAGGAAGGAGACTCAAAGGACCAATCTCTTGGTTTCGGTTTTGTGAATTTCCTTGAGCACGAGGCGGCTGTTGCAGCTGTGGAGGCTCTTAATGGTAAGGAATATGACACGAATCTTGACGGAGAAGACATCAAGCAGGAGCTCTACGTTGGACGTGCTCAGAAGAAAGCGGAACGTGAGCGTGAACTACGTGCCAAATTTGAGGCCGAAAAGATGGATAGGATCTCCAAGTTTCAAGGAGTCAATCTTTACATCAAGAACTTGGACGACGGCGTCACCGACGATATGCTTCGTGACGAATTCTCGTCCATGGGAACAATTACCTCGGCTCGTGTCATGAAAGATATGAAGGATGGTCGCTCCCGTGGATTTGGGTTTGTCTGCTTCTCGTCCCCAGAAGAAGCTACCCGCGCTGTCAATGAAATGAACGGCAAAATCGTCGCCAACAAGCCAATCTTTGTTGCTTTGGCGCAGCGTCGTGAAGTGCGTCGTGCTCAGCTAGAAGCTCAGCACGCCAATCGTGCTGGCGGTCCTGGGCAGGGAGGAATGATGCGCAATCCCATGGGGGGCCCGATGGGATATCCTGGTCCTGGCATGCCCATGTACATGCAGAGACCGGGGCCTGGAAGTATGCAACCTGCCTACCCCATGATGCCCCAGATGATGGGTGGCCCTGGAGGTCGAGGACAACAGCCTCGTGGTGTTTACCCAATGATGGGACAACAAGGTCGAGGCGGATATCCCATGCCTTACGGTGTGATGGCCCAGAATCAAGGACGAGGCGGACGTGGAATGCAGCCAGGACGTGGTGGCAGAGGTGGACGTGGTCCAGGTGGTCCCATGCAACAGGGCAGAGGACCACAAGGCGGCCAACCCATCAAGTTCAACCAACAAGCTCGAAATGCTGGGCCTCAACAGGGCGCCATGCCCCAAGGTGGGATGCAGCAGGGCCCCCCACAACCGCCGCCCCAGCAACCGCCAATGCCACACGAGGGTGCATTGACAGCATCAGCGCTAGCTTCTGCAACACCTGAAATGCAAAAGAATATGATTGGCGAACGTTTGTATCCACTTATTCACCAATCGCAACCTGAGTTGGCAGGCAAGATCACTGGAATGCTTCTCGAGATGGACAATTCCGAGCTACTTCATTTATTGGAGAGTCCAGAGGCTCTCAATGCGAAGATTTCGGAGGCACTGCAAGTGCTAGAAGCTCACCAAGCCGAGAACAGGAACCCAGCGTCGTAAGAGAGAAGGCGCGATTGTTTTTTGTGCTTGGGGATTTACGCAGTACGCAGTAGGTAGCACAATGTATACTAGTTTCTCTCCAAAAAAGCCATTTTGTTTCACCTGTACGGTAGTAGTACGTAGTACCTTGGCTGTCAGTGTGCTATCAGCCAATCAGTATACATCTGTAGTTATTAGCAGAGGCTGTGCCATCTACGATGAACATGTACTTGTATGTATGCATGGCTTTTGCCTCCAGCAAACCCGGTACATCTAGCATACTAAGCACCGCGTCCTTTGGAGAACTTGCACTACATTCGTAATACTGGTACCGGTACGGTAGCTAGTACCATAGCCGGCCCTATTGAATCCTTGACCTACTAGCTACCGGTACCGGTAGATAGTAGCCAAAGCTTCCTACTTTTTAGACCTGGTCAAGCAACCAACCCAAAGGTGTGCGTGCCCATCTCAGTCTCATCATTGCAAGGCAGATGCAGCAAATAGAGGCACAATGTGACCGTCTGTGTGACAATAAATATATCGGCCCACGCTGCCCTGCATGCGCGCTATTAATACTTTTAATTAAGCAACGGAAAACATAAAAGGGACGCCAATTTGTGAGAGCAAGATTTGTGGCACTGCAAAAAGATTCACAGCAATTATAACACACAATGATGCTTGCCATGCCGCTCACAAAGGCCTTCGTGTCAACGAAGAAGTTGTTGGGTGTCCTTGTATTCATATCTGTCTGTTTGGCCTTTCAAGGGCTTGCAGTTGTGCTGTTCAATAGTCGGGTTCACCAAAATGAAGACCATGTCTTGAACCGACCGGTGCGGATTCCAGACAACTTTCATGTTGAAAAGGCCAAGAGTCTTTCTTATGTGATGCAGCTGAAAAGTACACGGCGAACCCTCAAGTTTTTCCACATTCCCAAAGCAGCAGGAACAGCCATTGAGCACGTGGGTGGAGCACAAATGAATCTACCCTGGGGGAGCTGTCTCTTCAAGCATTATCCCAAGCGAACCATCTGCACATACCCACCAAGCAATTTCGAGTGGCCTCGCAATTATGGATGGTGGCACTTACCTGCACAATTGTTTCCAATGGGAGGATCCAATCCGTATGAAGGGGCCGAGTTGTTTGCAATAATAAGAGATCCTTTCGATAGACTGGTCAGCGAGGTACGGTACCGTCATTTTCGTCTTTTATGATTTCTGTTTTGCGATAAACTCATTTGCGTGCCTCTTCCGTTACTTGTACACAGTTCTATTACATTTGTCAACTAAGAGTGTTTGAATGGCGACCAGATCAGTGCAACAGAAATAGACTTTTTGAGAAAGATTACATGAATGAATGGCTTCAAAACAAGCTGTCACACAAGGACTTCGACAAAGCAAAGACGTATCTGCAGGACAATGGCCACTTCACTCCTCAATACAACTTTTTGGTGACAAAGAATCAAGTTCGCATGGTAGACTATGTAATGAGCATGGATGAACTACCAACACAGTTCGCGGGCTTGATGGATGCTTATTCATTGAGGATTAAAATGGCAAAGAAGAAGATTAACGCAGCCAGAAACTCAACAACGCACTTGGAACCGAAAGATTTGGATTCTGTTACCGTCAAATCAATCCAGAAAGTCTTCCGGCATGACTTTGATTTGAGCCCTCTCTTTGAGAGGAATCCATGGAAAAAGACGGCTTGATGATGCAGTTGTTGCTAGGAAGACCAAATTTCTAGCCATCCCAATCAACACTCTGCTTGTACAGAGGATCACGCATGGCAGTGGCACTCCCAATGAACAACGCAGTTTCATTGAAGTAATGGTCGGCATACTACTGGTACCGTATACGCATACTCAAAACTCTTATTCCGTGTTGTTCCAACTAGGCCAACTGAAACATTTTGTGATAATTTTTAAACATTCTGTTCTCTTCCAGCAGGCGCCGCACGGTCTTTTCGCACAGAACTTGCTTTTTCAGCCGTCTATAGTAGTTATCTAGGATACTAGTAGTCTAGTTTAGACAGAGAATTGCACATTGATTCCCAGGTCAGTGCTTTTGATTGAAGCTTGGTTATATAGCTAGGCAGGAACTCGTCTTTAGAGCTGTCTTCGTTTGGAAGATCAAGAGGATTGAAGTATATATTTCCAGATCAATCCTAGTTAGTAGCGTCAAACATACCACAGTGCTTTCGTGTTGTTGCCAACATTATCAATGATTATTGTATCGAAATCTGGTACACTTGGGAGAGATCATCGTTTGTGACACCAAAAAGTGTTCTGAATTGCAAGAAATGGTTTTGTGGGTTGTTGGCAAGGAAAGTATGGATACCGGTACATGAGGCAAAGATGTTGCTCCATTGGAAGCTTACCTGAACACATCGTAAAGCAAAAATTGACCAGCAATGATACTCCCAGCCCACAAGCAGCGGCTGGACAAACCACGAAACAGTGACCCAACTCCATCTTCCCTGATCATTACCCGACAGCCATCAATCAGCCCCATACTTGAAGTACCACGATTGTTCTGGGCGACAAACGTCAATAACGAGTCAGCTGGTTGTGAAACAATCGATGACACAGCCCCTGACAACCCTCCAGCAACTAGGCTGACTGTCAGAGCAGTCCATGTCGCGTCCCTCAGACCGGGTGCTGCGGCAAAAATGGCTTCGGACGTTCGTTCAAAAGCCAAGAATTTGATGGACCCAAAGATTACTTGCCGGGATAACAGAGAAGGAAACCCCGCGTACAAAGCTTGCCAACCAAGGTCTTTGTCCTCTGCTGCAATGGCATCGAGTGTCCCCGACAACCCTAAAGGTCTGTACGTGTCTGGATCGGCAACCACACGAATCCTTGCTGCTTCGAGCTAGGAAGCGGAAGAACCAAGTATGCGTAAGGGGCATGAGCTGCTATGATCAGTTGGCGTAGTGGCTGGCATTTCTCACAACTCCTTGACTTACCGGTGTCAAACCAATACTGGCGATGACGGCCGCAAAGGCACCTGCAACCAACGAAATATCGTTTGCATGAATCGCAGAGACTTCGGGTGCCAGGACGGTCTGAGTGAAGAGTCGCTTGAAAAATGTGTAGCTTGGGTAAACACTTAAGCCATACCAAAAGTACCCAGCCAATGTTGCTTGGGCTCCAAGTAAAAGGCCCTGAATACCCTCTTCCTGGACAATCTTTTGAGATCCTGCGAGTAGGTCGGAAAACTCATCGGGATTGGTCTGAGCTCGTGTTTTTACAACGTCGAGTGGGATGACCACGGAATGTGTAAGCGCGCAGCCTGTAGCCCCACTAATGCCAAACAAGCCGTAAATGGAGGGACTGAAACTGGGCCTTTCGCGTATCAGCGGTGTGGACGCTAGGGGACCAAAAGGGGTCCCTGTAGCCGTCTGGCCAGTCTCACCAGACTCGCCGATAGCATAAACTCGCAGCGGTGGCTGAATGGAGAGAGAATCATCGATAGCTTTTACGACTCGGTATTCAGCGGGTAAGAGTGCACTGTAATCTCGCGACATCATGTCATTAGCAATATTGTTGTCTGCGGATGCATCGGTTGTTTGTTGTGTAATTGCAAATTGACCCACTTTGTCGGGTATATCTTTGGAAGGTAGCATTGAAAACAGCAATCCAATTTGTCGCTTGGCTTCTTGGTCTCTTCCGTAGGTGCTGAGGAACATTCCCAATAGCTCTGCGAATGCTTCGCTGGGATTATTTTGGAACTTTGGTTGTCGTATGAAACTATCCAGCGCAATCTGGATCGATCTTGCCATTGAGCCAAAGGACTTTCCCAACTTTGACTGTCGTTTTTCATCTCCAAGAAGAGAATATGTAATTTCTTCCTGCCTCCACCATGAAGCAATTGCTTCGTCATAATTGACAAGAAAGCGAGCCGCGTAGGTAGCAAAGTATGCAGGGACAAGAAAATCATCCAAGGCGGAAACAGAGAGATCTTTGCTCTCCTTCAGTTGCTTCCACATTCCATCACCAAGAGCGAAATCATCCAGTGGCAAAGATGCTGTAGGTTCAGAATTGCTTATTGCTGTGGCTCCAAGCGAAGGAAGGATAGCAGCCGCCGCTGCTGCCATGGCTACTGCCGATCTTCTCCCAATTAGAAAGCTGCGTGTCGATGGCGCCATTTTTTCAATCTCAAAGGAATTTTCATCCATCGAAGGGGCCGAATTCATTGATGTCATGCCGTCTTTTTCTGCTTGAAGAACACCTCTTACTCGTCTCTGGACAAAACGGTCCTCTCTACCGGTATGAGGAAAAACTTGTAGCCCTGCAACGGGATGCACGGATGGAGAAGAGACTAGGCAGATCGATGCATAGAAAAGGGTAGAACATTTTTTCATCTTGACAGATAGTTGTAATTGGTTTCATTTGTTCTACAGTTGGGTTTGTTGCGCCGATCGGAAATGCCAGACAAGATGCCAAGGTACGAGCCAGACACAAAGGGTCAAATGCCGATGGGGGTGTTGTTGGGTGTTGGGTGAACCCATCCTTGAAATAGCAGGAAAAAGATATTATTTGATAGTAGCTGTCCTCTTTGCTAGCTAGTCAATCAGGGCGACCCAGAAATGGGACTAACCAGTAGTAAACTGTTTATGTTGTGAGTCATTGTTTACGCATGACTTAGTTTACTCATGAGTAAACTGTTAAATAGTTGTTTACTCATGAGTAAACAATCGAATCCTTGTTTACTCATGAGTAAACAAGCATTTATTGTTTCCTCATGAGTAAACAAGGTTTTTACAGTTTCCCCATGAGTAAACAACGATCTCGTGGGTAAACAGTGTGTTTTTACTAGTGAGATTTAACGGCTCGTGGGGAAACTATGACCTCATGCGTAAACAGCTTGTTTCCCCATGAGTCGTGAGTAAACAACTGTTTACCCATGACTCGTGAGTAAACAAGCTGTTTACCCATGACTCGTGGGTAAACAGCTGTTTACCCATGACTCGTGGGCAAACTACTTATGTGGTACGGAAACAAATGACTTAGTAACTGCCACCGTAAAACCGTTACACACCTCATTCGTGCCTTTTTCTGGGTCGCCCAGATTAAGATGGTGCGCGTTACGAGATTAAAGTGGGTTTTGATTGGGACCGTGCTTTATTAGTTTGTCCCAAATAGTGAAGTTTCGACCTTTTCTTCGAGTTTCGATTTCGACTTTCGACTTTTAAAGTCGAAACTTTCCAAAGATGAAACTCGAAAGTCGAAAATCGAAACATGAAATTTCGACTTTTTTCCACTTTGCTGCCAAAAGTCGAAACATGAAATTTCGAGTTTCGACTTTCTTTTATGGTTGGTATATTTAAGGAGGACATTCAACCAAAAGTGGACAGAAAGTCGAAACGGAAACATTAAACTCAAAAAAGTTTATTTGGGACACATGGGAAAAAGCAATAATTTCGACCATGAAACAAGTCAAAACTCGAAATCGAAACTCGAAATCGAAACTGGAAACTTTACTATTTGGGACACTGTATTGAGTGTTTTAAATCAACTCCCACCACTATTATCCCACTTTGTACTGTATTGATTGTCCCAAATAACTTATTTACTTAACGAACAACGTGGTGTCGAGGATAGGCACCAGTGCTATTTGTAGTACGTTTTCTTAATCTTTTATTAAATTAGCTCACAATTTGTGCACCTGGACAATTTGCTAGCAAAATAGAAACAGGTGTGGTGGCACCAACCACCATGGCCAGCTGCTGCTGGGCAGCATGGCAACAGGAGTAGAGTAGAGTACTCCCATGGATGGGAGACTGCAATGCAACAACAAAAAGAGTCAGGAAAAGCACCATTTTCAGCCAAAAAGTGAGGCACTCCATCTTCCACGGCACTCACTCCTTCCAACGTACAGTACTGCTACAGTACTTCCAGCCGTACCGCTCCTACAGGTACAAAAGTACAGTACGCGTTCTTCCAACCTCATTGTCAAAATAACACCATAAGCAAAAGCGCTCCTCCAACACACACCTCCATGGTCAAAAAGGCAACAGCGCAGAAACACCATAACAACAACGCGGAAAGC
>CAICTM010001154.1:0-35566 GCA_903772945.1 Seminavis robusta | reverse complement strand
CGTAATAAGGGATACGTGGCTGTTTCATGCAAACTTTGGACTCTGAAATAGCCTTGTCACGACTGATTCTGGAAACGATCATACGCATTCCTTTTCGGTTGGAATTCCACTATTGGCTTTTTCCGGGAACCTACGGTCCAATCAAACCACTTGGTTTCTGTACTCACTCAACCACCCTTATTCCGACCGATGCCTGTCAGGAAGCCTTGTTCGACATTCGCACTTTGGGGGCTGGTCCACATGTATGCGCTCAACCCAGCTTGTTGCCTTGAAGCATCCTTTGACATGACAAAAGTATGATGTTGATAGAAAGCATTAATATTCACTGTAGGTGTTTCAGATACTGTTTCCCCTATACTCTTCTGGAAATCCACAACACGAGCCTGCATTCTGGGTTTTGGCACTATGTTCCCTCATCACCGGTGGTTCCTGATTCATTCATTCCTTCACACTTTCGTAAATACCATTCAACAGATCCTCTTAAGTAAATTCGAATCCGAGTGATCACAGTATGCAAGCTTTCCCGATACAGCGTTTACCCATTCTTATGTCTTAGTACCGGAGTAACTGATCCGGCACAACCACAGGGGATCCCGAAAACTCTTGAACACTTTACAAGCATGACAGAAAGATCCAGGAGAGTTTGAGTATCTGTGGGGAACACTCTGTTAGTAGCCATCCGTTCGTAGTATCTTGAAATGCACTTGTCGGACATCTCTTTCCGTTGCAGATCTCGCTGCGCACAAAACACCTTCTTGCAGCTTAAAGAAATTCTTGATCCATAACTGTAAGATGGGTGTGCAACTGACTTTTCGGCTTGTTCTTCAAATGCTGTGCCATCGCCAACACTTCCCCAAAAAGTCCCGGCTCTTCTGTAGCACAGTTGTTATGGCGGTCCATCCTATAACTTTTCACATAGAAATGTCGAACAACATATCGAAATGGAGTGCACCTAGTGCTGGAAAATCTAATCGAAGCTGTCTCCGTTCTTTGCTTCGTTCTTGAAGAATCTCGTCGCTTTCATCTTCCCAGATCACCGTCAGGCCCTTCCACTTCTTTCCCGCTTAGTACTTCCATTAGCACACTGTTTTCGTCATCAAAGCTCACTTTCAAGAATACAGTACCCGTGTCAAATAGTGGTTCATTGATTCAGCGGTACCTTAGCCGACTTGGCTGCTTCATTTGAGTGGGGCAGTGCTTTGCTGATAGCATTACGGCATTCATATGCACTTGGTTGAAGTAGACCGGCTTGATAATTCCCTGCTCTTCGACTTGATATAGGCCTTAGACACGTCATCTCCATCTAGACCTTCCGCAATTGCCTTTGCAGAAAACTTCCCCTTCAACTGTAGTCGGGCTCTCTTGAAAAGTCGATTTTTTAGTCCCAATACTATCACAACCAACAGCAGAACAAGTGAATGATGAATTCCGGTTGGGACAGCTGACAAAGTGCGCCATAGAGGAGGAGTAAGAGGGGGGGATCTTCTGTGTTCGTCCAGTTACCTCCACATCCGTCCACCATGAGTCTGAAATCTTCATACTTCCGACGCATATGGGAAGTTCAGCAAACACAACTGAATTAAGGCATCAGAATCCGTCTCTTGTAAAAAAGCCTTTGAAGATCATGCTGGAGCTGTAAAACGAACCCCTTCTTTTGCATCTCCTGGACAAATGTCTTAACTCGCTCATGTTATCGACCACCATTGGTCTCAGTAGCTAGACCATCCGGAAAGTAGCAGCTGAAAAGTTCGTGTAGCTCCACATTCGAATTCTCAGATTCGACTTCTTTACTGCCATCCACTATCACAGGTTCACACCCTGTAACTCTCTCGGTACGCATCAAGATCGACGTGGTTCCGCTCCGGTTATTCTGTACCAGCCACTCCACAGCCGCCATGATCTTGTCGGTACGAATACTCCGAGTGTGCCTTCTATTTTCTGGTCTGGCGTCATTTCCCTGATAGCAGTATCACGTCATTCTTGTTCAGCCCATATGCTTCTAGATGTGCCGTTGCATGACCAATCACATTGTAGTCTACCGCATAAAGGTCATGATCCCCTTCAAAGTTTTCATACTTCCGCCAACATAGGAAAAAAAGTACCCGTAAGATTTCACGGCGTAATAAAGGCTATCTCGACTTCTGTTAATTCCTGAGAATATCAGGTGCACATTCCAACAAAGTTGCTTTGACAATAGCTATAGTGCTTTCAGGCTTCTCCTTCTTCAGTTTCCCGTGACATCCTTTGCATACAGGATATGCCCCATTTCGACCGTTGCGCCTTTTCCCGTAAACTCCAACAGTGGTGAAAGCGCCAGTTCACCAAGCCATCTTCGACATCACCTTCAGAACCTCGCAGGTGGATCCCTAAAACGGGTAACAGTCTTCAACAACGTTCACAACGGTACTCCGGATTGATCTTGGAAGACTTTGTCACCAACGTAGATGTTCTTGAACCTTCTTTAACTGATCGAAGAACAACCATTCCACATTGTTTTCATGCATGATGGTTTTCATCGCATACCGAGCAGACATAGGGCGTAAACGTCTTGGTCCATGGATCCATCATCATCAGATTGTCATCTACCGACGGTTGATGTTAGCCTAAACGCACTCCACGGTCTTGACATTGCCGATAATTTCAAAGGCTCAAATTTGGACATGGACATGGAAGCTGCCACCAAGAAGAAAAGAAAGCCACCAAGAAGCACTGCATGAGAGGAACAACATCCTGCCATTAGGATTTTGTTAGGAACGAAGCCTATCTTCCACAGTTCTTCGAAACGACACTTTCGCTGTTTGCATCGTGGTAATCGAAGCAAAAATTGTACTCTATTATCTATACTCACGTATCCAATTTTCACTATAGATCACTGACTTCAACTGCGTAGGCAATCACGCTTTCTACACCCAACCACATATGAAAACAGCGTGACAAATATTTATTCATTTCAGCGAACCGTCGCACCACGTTTCCTAACTCTGTCATGTTGATCGATTAAGTAAATCCCACGTCTTCATTTACAGCCCTCCCATCTCGCTGTGATTTTCACTTAGATGACAATATACCCCGAAAATCAAAAATCGTGAGGGCCCGCTCTATCATCTGGTGGATAAGATAAATTATCATTATATGCACCGGTTTAAATACCCTAAATCCCTGCACGGCAGCAAATTGGGGGATTTCACACAACTCCAATCACACGTGTGTTCTTCATGTGTCTACCGTACCGTCCTCTTAAATAATTCAAATCGAATCTTTCACGAAACTTGCGATGTCTAGCGAAGGTATCGTGCACGACTTCCGCTGGCAACGCCCTCTTCCCCCTTCGATACAAGTGTACTGTTTCACTATAGGATTACAAGCCAGGCTACAAATCTCCGCTCAATCGTATCAGCGAATACACTCAGGCGAAGACATCCCCGCTTTCTATATATACTTTCTTTGCATTGAAAATGTATATATGCAACCATTCCTACGCATCGATCATCTTGAAACAGTCACAAAATCGGTTCAGCAAAACCTCAAACATCCCTCATCCTACCTAGCAGCCAACCCATCAGCCATCTCTCCTGCCCACGTAAGTACTTTCTATTTTACCTTCTTCTGTTTGACAATGTTTTGCCTTTCAACATGGCCACTCACCTTCCTCTTTCGGACTTCAAGTTTTCAGAACTCCTTCACCATGTCTTCCCAAACACCCGACATACAACACACGTCGTCGCAATCGAACCCCTACTTCCGCGGGTATCAACAGCAAGAAGAAAAAGGGCGGGCAACAAAGCAAGAGGTCCTTTCAACTCCTGTGAGTTCCACGCTGTAATTCCCAGCAACCTCAAGGAAGACGAAGAATACCCCTTCCCCGGAATGTTCCTCAAGTTCACAGGCTTTGTTGAAAAGAAAGCTACCGGGTGTATGTACAACCGACGCAAAGACCACTCCGTCAACGCGTTAAACCCAAAGACATGATGGCCTTTGTTCAAGCCCGTCGCTGACAAGCACATGACGAGTGGGTATTCAAATTGGTGGACCCGCTTCTGCTGATGGGGAAAAGCTCCTTATGTACGAGGCCACCAACGGTACTTCTTATGACCAAAGAGGCTTTGTTATCATGTGCCCCAGAGGTGAAGTTGACGGACAAACTGGTGAACGTTTCTTACCCCAGATCCCAACCCCAGAAATGGCCTTGAAGTGGTTCAATGAAACCTTTAAACCGGCCTACATGCAATACGTGTACGACCCGGCAAAGAAGGATGAACCCTACCTAGTTCTCGACGAACAGGACAAGTGGTACAAGGTCCATGACACCTGGAGTGAGCTGATCACCCACTCCGACATCATGACTCACCTTGTGACGGATTCTTGGATCGATCAAGGCGAATACCGCACTGTATCCGAATTCCTCAAGACGACAAGGGCCATGTGTACTCTATTTGCCTCGTGGTCAACTCCCGGCTTCACGTCTTACGTCCGTTGATTTCACCGAAACAACTTGGATGCATCGGACTTCGTCGCATGCGGGCCATCACTGGTGCCCGTCGCACATTATTACAAGCCACTACGCACGCACACCATCCCCCGCCCCCACCTCTACTCCACCAGTCGCCTTCAAGCTGCCACACTGGCCCTTCCCCATTGGTTTTGCACTACCCCCGGCATGAACTTTGAGGCCTTCTTGGGAACTCTTCTCGAAAAGCACCACAGGAAACGGTGGTAAGTCTCCTAAGTAGCTTCCCGTATAAATCCCCCGTGCCCTCACTTTCAAATCCTCAATACTGGACCTCCCAATATTATTCGCAAACCATTCCCAGTTCCAATGCAACCAAATACGTCATCTCCCGTCCCACCTGTTCCACGAACCACGTCGGCCAAAGTATCACCTGCGAATAGTCAGAATGATGACACTTCACAAGGTATGAAGAAAGCTGCCGAACTTGCTCACGATCCTATTACCGAATACCCAGTTCCGACGAAGAGCGGGAAACAGAGGAAAAAGAAGACACCAAGCTCCCAGCGAAGCGAGCCAACCCTCCACTTAACACACGTTGACTTCAAAATTGCAAAACCTAAACCCTAAATATAGGCCACATGATTCATTCGATTCTATTCACCATTATCCTGTATTAGTAGACAAGTTAAACTAGTACTGGAAACGGAGACGACCCAGGGGGCATATGAATAGTTGCTGTCATTGGGGGTGCCAGGAAAATGGCATGGTGGTGAGGCGAGGCTTGAAGTCAAGTCTTTGGAATTGGTACAGCGTAGCTGGCACAACAAGTCAGTAACTCCAAGCTCACCAAAGAAGTACTTTATCATTGGATCGAAGACAACCATCCAATGACACACTCCCAAGCCCACTTTCGCCACCAGGTTTCTTCCCTCCTTGATGTCACGTCGTTGTTGGAGCCAGCGCTGGTCAATCGGTGGAAAAGAGGGGCAAAATCCATTCTTCTGTGCATCCGGAGTGACCATATTCTGGAAAGCAATGTGGCTCGGTATCTATTGGAGCTATTGGAGACTATTAACGCCTTGGAGGGACTCGAGAAGTTCCAATTGATTATCCGAGGTCAGCGCAGTCGACTTCGAACTTCGGTGTTGGCAGCCATCGTGGAAAAAGCAAAGAAAATGACAACGCTGGAAATTTCCAATGCCTTCATTCTGGTAGATTGTCCAAACAGTGATGAATGCAACCGCGCATTGCGACAACATGGCACTTTGGACAGCATGGCACTTTTGGATTGCCAGCCAGCAAGAAGAGACGGTATTGCTACTTCTTTGTTGCCACTGATTTCATCCTTGGCAGAAAACCAGGTGTTGACTAATTTGGTCATTGATAGCAAGGTATTGCAAGGAGATAATGAAGAAATCACGAGAGCATTGGCAGAGCTTGGTCGCAGCAGTTTGCGAACTTTCAAACTGTGCAATTGCAGAGAACATGGATTGGCCGAAGATAATCTTCTTCCTATGCTACGGCAGCTACATACCAATCAAGTCATGTCAGAGCTTTGTCTCTACGATGAATCGCCTACCCAAGGCCGCTCCGGGGCAACCATCAGTGCTGCTGTTGCCGAAATGCTGGGCACCAATTCCAAGCTGGAATCTGTCCTTCTATCGGTTCAACCCACAAATGTTCCTCCCATTATCGAGGCTCTTCGAACCAACACAACCATGAAAAGGATCCGACTACATGCACAGCATCAGTCCTGCTTCAAAACTGTGATGGAAAACCTTGCAAGAGTTCTTCGAGATGACAACTTTGTCTTGGAGCAATGCCAACTTGGTGCCGGAGGACCGATCACCTCGTCGAACGTCATTGAATACTTTCTCACCCTGAATCGCCTGGGGAGGAACTTTCTCTTGACCAATCATGAAGCCACGACGGACGACTGGGTAAAGACTGTTTGTTCCCATCAAGAACGCACGGATGTGGTCATGTATTTTCTTCTAAAGAATCCTTCGTTGATTGACCAAACTATCAGTAGTCAGGGTCTTGTGAGTGAATCCGACCACATGGCCAATGCACAGCAGCCACAAGCGAAATCGAATCAAGGCAGGGTTGTGGTGACGAGCCAATCCGAGTTTGCCGTGTTCACGGAGAGAAACAAAAGGCAGAAGCACTGAGCAGCCTTGCCATAGCCAATGCATGTAACATCTTGATGTAATTAGTTAGGTTGAAAAGGGTCTCTCTACTTAATGGGTTGATCTATTTGTTACTATAGTTGGTGGCTCCTGTACACAAGATGCTCTTTTGATTGCCATTATGTTCAATGCTTTCTCCAAAGTTTGTCCAACTTCGACCAGTTACCGGTACGAGCTAGTTGAGCTGGTGATGGTCTTGATCTTGGTCCTGATCCGTCTCCATGTGTTCCTCTTTTCTCTCGTCTTCCTCCTCTTCATCCTTGTTTGCCCGCAAGAACTCGTGCAGTTCGTCTTCGGAAAGGAAGTTCTGGTCAAGCATAGCGCTGTTTGACTGTATTCCAGTTTCGGTTTCTCTTTGCGAAGGGATCATCAGCCGGGGCAACACAGGGTAGCCAATAGCTCCGGGAGGTAGCGCACTCCCTCCGGCGCTTGCTTGTAGGCCTGCCATGGTTAGATCAGCGGGTGCGTGTTGTTGCTGCTGGTGCTCTGCCGGCTGTGCTGTTCCAGCAGCAACTGCGTCTATCCAAGGCATGGTGTCGAAGTTGGGTTCATCTTCTGGGGCCACTTGTCTAGGTACGCGACCTTCTTGGATACTTCTGGCGAGGTGATATCTCCCTCTTAGGAAGCACTCGTTGTAGAATGCTTCAGAAAATGGAGGCAGTGCAGACTGTGAGTTTCTAGGCGGGGGTGCTCAAAAGGAGCAGAAGCAGCCCTCCCACGTACCTCCTTGATCAGGGCCTAGATTGAGAAGGAGAGACAACCTGAGGATGCATTCTTCAGGGCATTGGAGCACAACAGCGAGAACAGTCAACAGCAACCCGTACCCTGTGTGATTCTGTGAAACCCAAAGAGCCGAAGCCGATGCTGAAATGCTTCCCAATCTAAATCCATGAACCAACTTGTTGAGAGGAAGGCGCCCGCAAAGGATAGTGAGTGAGCACCCTGGGGCAGGACAAGGATGCGAGCAAGGGAAGCTTGTCCAATGGACCGAGAATAGACCAAGGAATCAACGGGGCAACTTACACTGGCAGCACATCATTGCTGAACCTTTCAATGTTGTGAACCACAAAGGCCCTCCCATGAGGCAAAAAAGATACAATGTTGCCTGAAACAGGGAAAAGAAAGAAACACTGCATTGGTAAAGGGGGCGTGCAGAAGCCAAAGAGTTCCTTCACACTTCCTCGATTTTCTCATGCACGCACCCAAGTGTTGTTGGTCACTATGTAACATGCCATAGAGCTGTAAAGGAAACGGAGGAGCCGCCTCATTGCCAGCCACACCCAACATACTTGCAGCCCAGGACGAAAGAAGCAATCTTTGCAATCTTTGCCTCTGGTTACTCGTTACGGTACCTTGATTTGAACGGCTAAGCTACCCACTAGCTAGCCAGTGGAATAATGGGAGGTAGAGGATGTACCTGGAAACTGGAAATACAGCGGCAGTGATTCTTGGTGAGGTGAAGGTTCTGTGATAGGAGAAAGTGGATTGTGGGGGGTGGGCCTCACGGCCTAGAGGGAACAGTTCACAACAGTATGCATTCTTTTTTTGAGCTCAAGATCATTCACAGTTGATCTGGGTAGGCAAGTTGTAGTGTCTGACTACCATCCACCTGTACTCCTATGGCCCTTACAAGTATCATACTCGAGTAGTCTCAACCAGCTTCCTTCACTCATGTTCTTCTCTACTGGTATTAACCAACTTATTTCAGCTCTTATTAGTGATCTCCCTCGACCTCCACGGCTCCACGGAACGGTATTTGGATCTGCTAGCTCGACATTAGGGCTAAAAAAAAAGGATTTTACATGGTGTTGGCCATGAAAAGTTCAAGCGACAACGGCGAGGATCCCGTGTCCCGTGAGCTCCAACTAGTCTCCTCCTATATACAAAAATACAAACACTGTTTCAGAATTCCGGTACCGGTACTGTACAAAGCTACATGCAAACTAAATAATGGCCTTTCTTAGTACTGGTATCCAATATCCAATACTGAGTACGATGTCTCAGTACAATTCCGTACAGTACTGGTACCAGGTACCGGTAGGAACTGGTAACTGGTTCTGTTTTTCTTTGCCGAAAGCCTAACTGGCATCTTTTCATCGAGTGACTCGTCAGGACCGTTGTGGAAACGTTGAATCGTGGGTATTTCTTTAGGAGACTTAACACATCTCCAATAAGAGACTTAAAGGACTTAAAAGACATGGTTTCGAAATAGGAGACGTCTTCTAAAGTAGGAGACGTCTCCTAAAAATTGGAGACATCTCCTAAGCAATAAGAGACGTACACGTGTTAATTAAGCGGTAACTAAGTCTCTAATAGGAGACGTCTCATAATTATTAGGAGACCTCACTTTTAAATAGGAGACGTCTCCTAAAATAGGAGACTTTAAGTCACTTATAGGAGACGTGCACGTCTCCTATTTGGTGACTTAAGAGACTTATCCACGACTGAATCACATTTCCACAGAGGTCCAGTCACTCAAAGAAGAATTCTCCGAGATGAGATTTATTGAAAGATGCACGAGGGAAAATTTGGTACGATCGCCGTAAGAATCAGTTAATGCATAGAATCACCATGGTACCAGCCGTCAGCTCATAGCATCAGCTCCTAAGGCCTATCTCAGTTCTCAGTGGAATCGAATGCAGAATCCAACAATAGTCACGAGCACCAGTACTGGTACAGGCTGAATCTAAACTATCGAGACAAACGCAAGCCGGCTCACGGTACGACATTCGAATGCGAACTGGAACTTCCTGGAACGTTCCGCGAAAAGACTTAAAGGACTCTTCTAGCCTCAACCCTAAACTCAACTGACCTCATTCGATCGATCGAAGCCACTCGTATCCTCCCATTATTTCGATACCGCTATCTTTACTCTCTATTGACTCTATCAAGATGACACTATCTCCTCTTTACAGCGGCTACTCCTCTTGTAGACGTCTCCACCATGACAGGCTCCTCTCGTTTGGCTAGGCCCGAAAGCAGCAGCGGCAGCCGTTCGTTTGATCGATCTGCCGACGGATCGATTCGGTGGATGACTTCTTTCTTCTTCCACGACCATGAAAGCCTCCTCTTCCACGAGCGATCGGAGCAACCATGATACCTCCTCTTCGAACGGAGAGAGCGAACGGAGTGCTACTACCACAACAACAAGCGGCTACTACTACTGCAACAACTACGCCTCGACAATGGCACTGGAAGCTTCCGTTTGAAGGATCGGCCGATGACGACGACTCGACCTTTCTTCCGGCGATGACACTGTCACTCTTCTGGCAGACCATAACAAGGCTCCTGCTCTAGTGCTACCACAAAAGTAACAAGCGGCAATTTCTCTACTACTCATTTGATTGGTCGACAGACTGGAAACATGAAATCTACTCCTTTTTTGCCACCTTGGAGCCACAATTCTCCTTTGAACCTTTGGGATGGGTGCTCCAGTCTTCATGCAAAGCCTCCCTGTCCTCTACTAGGCTCTACAGTGTAGATTGAGTTCTGAGAGTGAAGACTGGAGGACCCTTCCCATGGAGAAATCCATGGCAGAATGACAACAAAATGGAATCCAAGCCTGATTTTTCATAGAGACTCCATAGGAAACCTTGGAGATAGCTGAGTCCCTTCAAGGTGTGGCTCTGTGAGTGTGTTGGGGAGCTAGTCTTCTGACAGACTCAGCTAGACAATGTAATGGTAGAGCTAGAGACATTTGGCCAAACTGTTGCCATGGTGGTAAATTTCAATCTTTTCTTGTTATTCTAGAACCAGTCACCAGTCATCACCACGAATCGTGCAACGGAATCGCGTGACCACTTCCACATTCCGAAAACTGTAAAATAACCGTAAAATCGAATCTGAAACGTGAAATGAATCTTCTCCGAGTGCCAGTCCGTACCCACTCAACATTTTTTTAAAAAAGGGTTGAAGTAATATTTTTAATCATCTTTCTAACTACGGCACTACTGTACCCGTACATGTATCTGCTGAGATATGTCTTCAATCTTCTCTTTGTTTGAACCTGTCATTTCAATGCTGGATTCGCGAAATGACCAAATTGAATCTGAAATGACCACTTCGTTTCTTTTTGCCAAAACGAGAACCAAATGTCAGTGGTAAATAAAGTCATCCTGTACCGGTACAGTCAATTTTTTCACAAGTAAGTTTTGCTGTCCCTCCGCAATTGGAAAGCTTAGGACATAGAGCAAGACCATTCTGGGGTTCTATGCTCTTCCTTGTATGTTCTATGCCTACACTCTAATTCCTAGTGACCCACATCGGATTCACATCCAGACCTCATCCGAGTGTACCGGTACTGTATCGCAAGTAAAAGTGTGACATGGGCGGTCACCCTGCTGCATGCCAAGCCGAAAAGCGTTGCAGGACTGATTGCTGAAGGTTTGGTAAAAAATCGATGGATTTTTAAAGGTTGCCACGTTGCCACTTCGGATTTTTTAATAATCTGTCCTCCCCTTTCCTCGGGTTTCACTAAGAGTACCATACTTACCGGAAATAATGTCACTAGATTTTACTAGTTAAATAAATATCGGAGAGCAGGCTTCATCTACTGGCTAGCACTATTAATACTACCAGTAGCTAGCTAGCTAGTAAAGACTCGTAAAGCTTGGTCGGTAATTACTGCAGTAATTCCTGGTTACTGGTTACTTACTGTACTTTTACTGCCTTTATTGGCCAGTAGTTACTGCAGTCAGTAATTCCTGGCAGTAATAAATCTGCCAATTCAACAGTAATTGACAGTAAATGACAGTAAAAGCACAGTAATCACCCTATTTCACTGCAATTACTGTGATTTACTGCCTTCAAATGGCTTTAAATTACTGTACCTGATTACTGCTACTGAGGAATTACTGCATTACTGCCATTACTGCTACTGTTTGGCCCCTCCAGTCAGTAATCAGTAAACAGTAAATACCAACCAAGTCGTAAAGAGGACGACCATGGTGCTCCTGTTTCCTGTTGCTTCATCCTGTTTCCTCGGAAAGGGATTGGACAGATTATTATACATGATGGATGCACAGCTTATTTTAAACTAACATGGACGATCTACTCAGTAATTTTTATTAAAGCATCGGAGGGAATGGATAAGGAGGAACTTCCCGTTAAGGGGGGTTCTAAGCAATCCGTTGACCATGGTGGAGAGCTGAAACAATCTATGGCCTTATGCTTCATGATACAGTAGCTTCTCTTCATGTGTGGCTTCAACCGGTTGACAGCAACAACACGATCTTCTTTTAATTTGACCTGTGGCTTGAGACTCTTGGCTGGCAACGCGGTCGCAAGGCAAGAAGAAAGGACCGTGAGTTTTCTTCCTCAACATACTTGGCCTCACGTACACCTCATAAGTGTCATGGGGAGGCGACACAACCACACCAATAATTTCAAGCCCATCAGGCTCTGATGTCTGATCTTCGGTTTTGCCTGTCGTTTCTTTGACGCGTTTAAGCACTGTTCCTTTGTTTGAACCAATGATGACCAATCCTTTGAGGTCCGCCTTGTTGTAATTTGATTTGACTGAATTGCTGAAGCGCGAAGCATGCTCGTCGTGTTCTGGCTGAAGTTTAGGACAAAAGTGTGAGCCCAAAAACGGAAATTCATAGAAGGAAAAAGAGAACAAGTGGTATCTTACCTGTGTACGAACTGCCATGATAACCTCTAGTGCACAAGTTTTACGCTGCGTGTATTTAGCGACCCCATCTGTTTTGCCGGTGAGTGGATTCTCAGGTCGTGACACTTGGTAGCCGAGTGTGTGTTCTAGCACTGTACCAAGGGCATTATTGTAGTGAGCTTCGTACGGCAAGTCAGCCTTGGACATGGAGGTCCCAAGTCTTCCGGTAGACTGGGACATATGCATCTCTTCTTCTTCGTCATCTTTTGCTTCGTCTTCGGTTGAGATTGGATCGTCAATTACCGTGACAAACGACATGAAAGGGAGGGCCTGTGCCAAGAGGTCAGCCGCAGTGTGTGGGGTTCTCTGCGTCAGTTCACGCTCGTCTTGAAGCAATCCGCAGATGTCACCATAATACTCTGCCATGAGAGGGTTTGCCACCCCATATTTCCCTGTTGCGTCATCCCAATCGTACTTGACAAATTCATCACCGCTCTCCTTTCGCTCTGGTGCCAAGAAACCACTGACTGTTAGAGGCCGCACTTTTCAACTTCCACCAAGATCAATTGTGTTTTTTGACCCCCCAAACACCACCTCGGCGAATTCTATTGGGATGTTCCCGATATCGCTGAACTGTCCGTTAACACGAACGGCTCGAGATTGCTTCATGTACTGGCGGAGCCCCCCTTTCCAGCCATCCTTTGATTCTGTCTTGCTTCTCGCAAATGAGGCCTTCACACGCGCAACACTCTCATGAATATCCCAATCAGACTTGGGGCCGACTTGGTCTTGTCTTGATTGAACCCACTCCATCGCGTTCATGAATATTCCTCGATGGCCCGAGCAGATCTTCATGAAAAATTCTACAGATTTTGGATCCAAATACACTCCAGCTGCAGTTACGTAGACTGTCAGACAATCCATTCATATCTGGCATGGGGGGATACCACATGTACTTCTTCACAGTGTCCTTTGGCGTGGCTCCTGGGTCCGGTGTACCTTTGTGGTCTTCTGATTCGGTGGCAGCTGAGAAGAGAAGAATCCTTGGAGGTCTCAAGTTCCGCCACTGCTCCGCGGCTTTGAACAGCGCGTATGACAGATCGTCGAATGAGTAGACTATATGGGCCTCGTCCAGGATGAGCGTTTTCTTGTCCGTTGCCAGTTTCTTGAGCGCCTCACTCCACGTAGGATTGAGTAGGATCCGCTCCCCCAACACCACTGGCTTTGATGATATTTTTAGTTAACTCCTTTTCGTTGCAGACCACATCGGCCATGACAAACTCGTCTTTGTGCTTGGTTGCCAGGTACAGCTGTACTTGGCAAGTGTTGTCTTTCCTGAAGCCACGGGGGCACGAATAAAGGTTGGAGAACCTTTGTCTCAGGCCACAATGTCCTTAAGCTTCTTAACAGTGTCTTCTAGTGGGATGAAAACATCCTCGTCTACGTTTGCTGGCAGACGTACTAGTAGTGGCAACTCCTTTGAATGAGTAGCATTGTCCATTGTTGATTGTGTTGTTGTGACGGTATTCCAAGATCTTCTGAAACTCCAAAACTACCGCATAGTACGGAATGAGCAGTACCTGTGCGTCTGCTGCGGAGTGCGGAGAACCAATACGACTAATTTTAAAAGAAATGGAAGAGCCTTACCGCTTTCCTACCACATGAGATGTCGGCGATAGCAGAGGTGTCCACTACCGTACCGTATGTGCGGTATCAAGAATTTGCCAGTTTCCCACCCCTGGTGGTACCGTACGGTAGCAGAGGTGTCTGGGCTGTTTCTTGCGGTTTCGCTGGCAGACGGAAGTATCGATGGAGTAGGTAGAGGAGTACCAGAGGGTACATACAGGGTGGTGTACTGGTACCTGTGTAGAAGAGGATACTTCATTCAGAAAAGGATGCCTATATCTTTGAGCGAGCCGGTGATCGGATCAGTGTCCCAACTCTCAAGTGGTGGGTCGAGGGTTGACTACTACTACTACAACGACAACAACAACAAATGACAACGCTACTACTACTACTACTACTACTACACCAACAACAACTGCTGCGCTATTTTGCCTTGAAGTCAGTGCCTACTTCGGTAGGGGCAAGGCTCTTGGCATTATGGTGAAGCAACGGTTCCTACTCAGAGCAACAATTCCTTTCGATTGATCTGTTGCGTCTTCCGGTAACCACTCATGCTGCTGTGAGAAATACACTCGGACGACAGATCTTCTGGACTGGACCTACCGGCTCTACCTGCACCGTCATTTGCTGAGCATTGCCACCACCAACCAACACCATCACTGTCTCTACCACCGCTCCAATCCACCACACAAAAAATGTCGCCGCCTTCGGGCTATGCCGGAGGCTATGCCATTTTTTCCTTGTTGTTGTTGTTGTTGTTTATCTCCGACGACGTGTTCCGACCATTGCGTCCTCCGGAAGCATCATGGTCGCGGCGTGGAAGGAGGCAGAAGTCATCGACCGACCGAATCGAATCGATCCGTCGAACGGAAGACCGCTGCTTCCAGCCTAGCAAAGCAAGAGGCGATCCGTCAAACGGAAGAGGAGCCTGCCATGGTCATGGTGGAGACGTCTTCAAGAGGAAGAGAGGAGTAGCCGCTGTCAAGAAGAGGAGATACCGGTAGCATCATCTTGATAGAGTAGAGATAGAGTAAAGGTATCGAAATAATGAAAAAAAGTAAATAATGAAAAAGAGTGGCTTGGATCGATCGTCGACTATGTGTGTTGTCAACTTGTCCATACATACTAGCTAGTATGTGTTATGCTTCGTGGGATTGAATCGACAAAGGCCATATCCACAGCTGCAACAACAATTTTCCACATTCTGGTACAATACCTATGGCTATTTGTTGCACGAGAAGATGGAAAACTGAACTTGTTGCTCGTCTAATGGTTGTTGGCTAACGGAAGGTTAAGAGAAGGCAAACAGCCTCTCCGATGCACGAAACAAGATCCTCTCCAGTTAGTCAGTTCCATAAATTCAACCATCGAAAGAGCGAAAGCTATGCTCCTTGACAATGGTGGCTTCGAGGGATCGACAATGAGGCTCGCTTAGCTGCATGGGCGTCTTGTTGGCTATAGATGTTGTTCTTACTGTGTAGCGTCTTGCGGAAGCTGCTCTGCCGATGGATGCAACTCGACTGTAGTAGCGACTGTTGCCAGTACTCTTCTTGTTGCAGCAGCGGTAGCTAGTCCTCCTCTTGTTGCAGCAGCGGTAGCGGCCTATTGTTACAAAGGCGCCTTGTGTCATTGCGTGGTTTTCTTCGATTGAGGAAACTCGAGTATTGCTCTGAGAGGAAACCCGAGTGTCAATGACTGGAAAGGAGAGGGGTGCTGGTCGGTTTCTCCCCTCTCAAGGAGACTTAACAAGGAAACAGTAGGAAACCTGCAGAGATTTAACAAAAACCTGCTGGCCCTCTAAGTAAGATGTCGGAAGTATCTCGCACCACCCCCTCTCTTGACAACAAACAACCAACCATGGCGTAACAACAACTACAACGCGCTACCATGGCGAATACCATCAACAACCACCATCAACAACAGTCACAATGTATCTGTTACTACTATTACTACTGTTGCTATTAGCTCGTTGGCCATGTTATGGTGGGCGATTGGCTCGTCGCGATGTTGTTCTTCTGTTGTTGTTGTTGGTTCCCCCTCCTCTTCCCCTCTTTGTTACTAGGCCGCTGCGCGGCCCCCCTCCTCCTGCCCCCGGGACGATACTTCGCGCTTCGCGCGATACTAGGGTGTTTCTTGCGGTTTCGCTCCTTGGTGAAGAAGGTGGGGGAGGCGTGTTTGGTGCCGACGCATTGAAAGAGTGTGGTAATGTAATGAGAGACCCTGAAACGCACGCGATGTTACACGTATAACTCGTATCACTCGTATAACTTGTATCACTCGTATAACAGGTGTAACACTCGTATAACAGGTGTAACACGTCTTACATGTGGAATACGTATAACACGTATAACACGTATAACACGCGCGCCAGCCAGCCACCGTGACCGTTCGAGTTTCGCAAAATGACTTGACTTCAACTCCAACTTGACTTCAACTCCAACTCCAATCTCCACCACAAAGAACCACCATGACAACAACCTCTCTTCTCTTGTTTGTTTGAAGGATACAAAGGTTTCTCTTGTTATTTGAAGATAGCACCATCATTGTGGGTAAGTAGGCAATGTGGTATGGCTTTGTTGAAGCCAAGAAGACTGTTCCTGTGGAAAGAGCGATAGAATGATTTCTCTTCATTCAACTCATTCTCCATTTTTCTGCCTCCACTCTCTTCATCAGGCCCTGTACAGCCTTCAGGACCATTCTCTTTGCATTCATATACTTCTGAAGGCTCACTGACAAAGCCTGTGGAAGACCTGGCCTTGAATTCTACCATTGTCAACCACTTTCTGTAGGGACCAGTACTGAACCCATGTAAGTACCTCAGCGCGCAACACGTGTTATGCGTGTTACGCATGTAACACGTGTTATGGTGTAACACGTGTTATGCATGTAACGTGTATTATATGTATCACCCGTGTTATACTTCAGGATCAATGTTCTGAGGTGTGGCTCCCCTATGTGATTGTCTAATTCGAAGAAGGCCGGAGTCATATGAGGCAAAAGGACAACGAACGATTTTGTTGGATCGGATTGCAATCTGGCAAGTAGCCTATCTGCTGCTGTCACCTCCTGATGTGATATTGAGAATGGTACCGTCGGCTTCACCAAAGACAAGAACACTCCTTGATGCAGACTTTCCTTAGAGATTCGATTTGTTTCGAAGTTAGAGATAGCCTGTCCGTTCATAAATAAAGTCTTAACAACACTGGGAGAGTGGTTCTTTAGGCATTGTTTCCGCTAGTGTGATAGTTAGTCGTACGCACCCTCCGGAGTTTTTTTCAATTTCTCCGGTGGGGGGCTTACACTAGCCCATCCTAAGTGGGCGCTCGTGCGCCTGAGGTATAGGGTTCGTCACGGCACCGTTCAGCGGATCGTCTGACGAGGTGTAGCCTTTAAAATAAAACTTCGTTATTTTTCATCAGTCAGTGAGGTTGCTACATTCACAATGATTGAACAGGAGTCCATTCTTCATATTGATATTGTATCTAGCAACAAGGAGAGTTCAGATAGGTAAGAGTCATTTTACTTGATAAGCTGTCAGGTATTATGGCCTGCAACAGTGCATCTTCTCTCTGCCTCCCAAACACCTAGAAACACCTGGCAAAAAAACTTAGCAAAAATTCGTCACTATGTATTATACGTACAACACGTAAACACATAATACATGTAATACGTATAATATTTTTCCACTTGTTGTTACTTGGTGTTGTACGTATGACTTGTCTAATACATATTAAAAAGGTTATATGTGTAATACGTATGATCTGTAGAATACATAGTGAAAATGTTATACGTATAATACAACCGCGTGCGTTTCAGGGGCTCTCGTGGAATAAATTGACCAGAAGATGTAAAAACATAAAAACAAATGATACCGCCTCATTCCCCATGTTGTTCTGCATGGGGCTGTAACATTTGTTTGGCGATTTTGTCACTTTCCTGTGGAGAAAATGAGAAAAAGGTCAATACACGGAATTGAAGCCTTTTTACGGCCGTTGCCCACCGTACCGGTACCGGTTCATGCCTCACAGTCGGCAGCCACAAAACCATGTCGGCGAAGCAGAAGAACACAAGTAGAAAGCGGAAGGAGACGACAACGTCGCAGCATCGGAGCCACCACGAGGGAGAAATTGGCGGCAGGAATGGAAATGGTCAGTCGAAGCGGCGAAGCAACCATCATTCATTGAAGCAAGATGTTGATGATATTCATAACTCTCCGAATGTTCTTTGGTGGTTGAGTACAGAGCCTCACGTTCCTTTGGAGCGAGAACAGGATCTTTGCAATGCCATCCTTCGATGGGGTCAAAAGGAACGAGGGATGCTCAAGGACCAGCCGGAGTTTCGTGTTCGTCAAATCCGGCAACGATGTCAACGCAATCGAATCCATCTGTCTCAAGCATGTTCACTGCGTCGTCATCATATGTCCGACTTGAATCCTTTCAAGTCCAAAGAAGCGCTACTTTTGGGTCAGTCTGCTGACATCAAAGCATCGGCCACTTTATTTGAAGACGCCGTCGCCAAATTTCTTCAAACGAAGGGTATTGGATACTACACCGAACAAGAGCAAAAGGCCCAGCTTTCCCAAAACAATCCGCAAGCATCGAAACGGGGAACACCCGATTTCATGATGAAGAAGCCTATTCAATTGAATGTATACTCGGTGGATCGACGCAACAATCATCGACGGCGTGTGCACGCAGAGCGAACCATTCATTGGATCGAAGCCAAAATGTTTTATGGAGCTTCGACCATTCGCGATCCCAGAGGCGCCGTAGGATCCATACCCGCCAAGATGAAGAAATATGTGGAATTCTATGGGCAAGGGGCCATTGTGTTTAGTCAAGGCTGTGGCGATGCATTGGCTGCGGAATTGGCGGAAATTGGTGTCACAGCATTGAATTGTTCCGGCAATGAATTTGACTTCTCTGATCTCCATCGACATCAACGAACGTGGTGTGCCGACCAACAGGGAAATATTCTTCCATAGCAAAGCAAAGACATGATTAAAGCGACAGAACGATTGAATCAATCCACCCCAAAGAGAATGACATGTGTATTCACTGCCAGACAATCCACGAAGACAGTCAGTTGACAACACGTGGACAGGTTTTGATTTGCATGAGACAAATTATCAAGTTTACTACTCCCTTTTTAAAATTAAATATCCCAACCAGGGGACACCCCAGTTTCTACTTCAATCCCGCAATCGATTCAAAGATCTCGTCATAGCACCCATACTCCACGTCTTGCAATCGGAACACAATGCTTCCAGCATTATCCATGATGATCTGGTTCAACGGGAATTTCATGATGGCCTTGTAAAAGACTTGCTTAGATTCCGTCTCATGCAACCATTTGAGGTACCGGTATCCAGGGGCCACCCCGTCGATGCGGCACGTGTACAAGTTGAGAGCTCTACAGCCAAGCTGTTGAATCGTCTCGCTAGTCTCAAAGTACTCCACGGCAGCAAACGCTGTTTCAAAGGAGCTGAACATTGCCTGATGCACCTGGTTGAGCATGTCGCCGGTGAGTACAAGCTCGCCAATGACCGAGAAGACGGCACGTAGGACACGGACATGGTCCTTATAGTCCATCAACAGCCGTAGCACCGGGCGAAAAGCTCCAGCGCTAATGAGATGAGGTGTGATGTTGCGATAGCTTTTTGCCATGGCTACAAGTGTTTTGCAGGCATCCATTTGCACATAAGGCGTCGTGGGTTTCGGTCTTATGATCGTGAACAACAACTCAATCACTTCCCTGACTGTTTGGAGGCTCAAGTGAGGCTTGTTCTTGATTTGTTTTCTGACGATGTAGCAAGCATCGTATTTCAGCGGTTGGCAAGCATGTTCGGCCACCCCTATTCTCAACAAACGTATTGCTCTGTTGGTCGTGTCAGCATTGTTCCAAGTAGCCTGTCTCAGGACACGGAAGCATTCGGCTAGGGCTTGAAGAGTGCCACTATTTGTGTGCGCTTCCAAGACCCCCAACACTGCAAGAAGGCACTGCTCTGACAGCGTAGGATGCTTTAGAAAGTGGCCAAGAAATGAGCAACCCATGTCTTGGTAGTTTGTATCCGCAATGTTAGACAGCACGACTTTGACCACTCTGTGATTTGCAACAAGATGAGTGAAGAAGGGGTTTAGAGTAGGGAAATTATCTACGGAAGCCAGCCGGGGCCAGGCTTAAGCAAAGAACAGTCGAAATTCAGGACTAGGTTCTGAGGGATCAGGGGCAAGAAATTGAGGACCATTACGGGGGGCAAAGGGTTTGGCTTTGCGGGATCCACGGAGACATAAATGGGTAGCTTTCACAAGGGCAATAAAGATACGGGTCTGCAGGAAGAACATCATTTGAGAGTAGGAAAATTGAGTTTTGGAGGCAGTAGCAGATGAGTGATTGTGCTCCCGAACCTTGTCATCAAGATGGATAGAATCTCACAACCATTTGATGAAATGAGCCTTCCTCTAAACCGAAACCGAGCCATGGAACTTGCAATCGTAGACGCGACGAAAACAGCACTATTCTCGGCTTCGTCAACGCCAGCACCACCCCTCATGATTGCGGCAATGATGGATAGCCCATTCCTCTGGATGGATTCAACCTTTGGATGTGCTGCCACTGCGTTGAATGCTGCATTGAAGACCCTGTCAGTTCGGACGAAGTCGCACAGTTCGTTATCTTCGTGGAAAGAGGTCGAAAACAGGTGAAGTCCGTTTTCTTGAATGTCTGTATCTTCCTTCCATGACTCCATAACTGATAGCAATGCATCCGATCCCCCACACTTAGCAACACCTTCCTTATTGCTGGAACAGGATGGTGAAGTCCAAACATGATAGATGCTGAGAAAGCCTTGTCGTTGGACCGAATGGATTTCTGGCAGTGCGCGGATGGCTAAAACATAGCTGCTGGTGACACCTGCAATTTGCTCGTCGTTCCCCACTTCACACAAAGACAGGTCATACAAGACTCTCTCAACCCATGTTTGGTATCTAAGATCATTTGGGTGAAGTCTTGCCTGGTGTATGATATATGGGAGATGCTTCTGGTGAACTACGGCGGGAAATGGTTTCATGCCAAAATGATCAAATGGACTTGTCCCTCCCCGCAGTGCCTCTTTGTTAAATGGCGGCTTCATGTCATCATGATCGTCAAAACCATTTCCACGAAATATCACTAGGAACCAGAGCACAGGGTCAGTGTAAACTTTTGAAGAGATGGGGTCGATGTTCATCTCAAATAATGCCCCCTTTTTGGGTTGAACAATCCAGTCTTGAATGGCCTGACCAAGGTCCAGAATATCTTCATTGCTCCCGGCGGCATTGGTGCAGCTGATGGGGATCTTCCACATCAGGGCCAGTCCAGGGGCATTACTTGTGGTAACTGGATAGTCGAGTCGCGCCTTACTTTCCACAAATCGGTACAATCGATCTTTCCAGTCCGAAACGCACGACAAGTCCGAATTCAGCAGCAGTCTCTGTGGAACATCAAGTTGACAGCCGTAGAATTGGATTGTCATTTGTAGATTGTGTTGACCAGGTTCTGGTGCGGACCAGGACCTGGTGATCAGAGGTGCTTCCAGATCATCCGCATTGTCAGTGCTAACGGTAGCGGTGACGCTCGGAGGTGAGAGAGTAGGATTGTTCATCGCAACTTCCTTCTTGTTCATTGGCTGAGTGTCTTTGCTAGCTGTTTCTTCAGTTTGCAGCAAGATCTTGCCTACCACATTATCATGTCGTTTCCCTTTCTTTCCCTGCATCATGTTGGTGTTCTCGTCCACGGCCCTAGTCGTGGTCTTGTTCTCGTTCGTCGTGGCCTCCGTGTTGTCACGATAAGACTGTTCGTCAGCTTCATGGCTTCTGCTGAGCGCCTCCTTTTCTCTACCAGTTTCCATTATCTCTGGCGTCAGCAGCCTATCGGGAAGACTGAGCCGAGAATTTGGATCTTCCCATGACTGCTGCTGGTCGCAACCACTGCGGGAGTCCTCGTCTCGGCTGTCTTCGCTGATTGTTGTTGCCGATCGCAGCAGTATCGTACCTGAAGAGTTCATCATCATATTATCATGCGACGAATCTTGTCCAAAGGGGTTGGACGAAGGCGTCCTCTTGCGGAGAACACTGAGGACGGAAAGCATGGTGGAGATTTGGCAGAAGTGAGGGCGATCGGTTCTCCCGCGTCGAAAAGATCGTGGAAGCAACGAAGCAACGACCAGAAAATTGAAAGAAAATGAAAAATGAAAAAGTGAGAAATGGGTGATTTCTGGCATTTTCACCCAATCGCATTGGCACGAAGTTTTCAAGTGATGAATCGAATCACGGGTAATCGGGACTGTTAATTTTTCGCGCCTTTTTGGTGGGGGGGGGGGGTCAAAGCAATGATGGTCTCATGGTCTCTCACACACCTTGATCCTCTAAAAAGGAATGCTACCGATAGCATACTAGTAGTGCCTCCAACAGCAGTCTCAGAGTTACACAATCAATTTTAGAATCAATTAACCAAGATGGAGGAACCCGACTACGATGACATGATCGAGGATTATCTGGACGACTTTGAGGAGCCTCCTCCGACCACGGCGGCTTATGACGATGATTTTTTGGAAGAGATGGAAGCCGAAGCCGCCACGGAAAAGAATGATAATAGTGCCAAGGAGGCACCTATCCCCGAAGTGCCTTCTCCGGCTTCACCCATCTCGAGGGATCTTACCAATCGTCTGAGAGCGGCATCTTCCTCGGTATCTTCCTCGGTATCTTCCACAGAGCCTACTAGGGAAAATCACACGGAAGAAGAAGCTACCACTTCACCAGTGTCCTCTCCGGCTGCTCAAGTGCGGACGGAATTGGCCGCCAGTCGATATCAAGGTGGTAGCACGGCACCAGATCCGTTTTCCTTTGAGAGGTGAGTCAAACAACAACAATCCTCTTTTAAAAAGCACAGGTGCAAAGTGTAACGTTGGAGTGAAAGGTGATTTGATTATTATTATACTTACCATTTATTGCTCTTCTATTAACCAATTTCATTTTGTGCAGGTACCAACGGACTACTAGTTGGCGTCAAGAGGCACCCACCTCTCCTTCCACCATGAGAGCCAAAGAGTGGAAATCTAGGCACCAGCGGCTGGTGGAACAAATGACCAGTAACAGCAATAGCAAAACTACAAACAAGACGAAAGCACCAGACGCCCAACTACTCAATTACCAAAAAGCCAGGAATCCTCACTATTCCGCCTGTAAGGAACGAATTTCTCGCAAGGACAAACATCTCAAATCCACTCCTACCGAAGGGCACCGCAATGTCCCCATGACTCTGGGGGATGGAACCAGACTCTTTGTACGTGTCATTCCAGAAGCGACCAGGGACGCACCTGCACCAAAGAAAACGAGCCAACAAGTGAAACATTCCTATTCCTTGGGAATCTCCATGACGGATTTAATGCGACGCGTACAAGCGATTCAACGGAAAAAGGAACATGACAGACTCAAAGACATGTCCAAGGAACTCAAACAGCAGCAAAAGAATCTTACTAATAATGCGAATGATGACAGTGACGACGAAGAAATGGAAGAAGCTCCACCAGCCGACCAGACGACGCAGGAACCTGTAGACGATCAACTCTGGGTCGATAAACATGCGCCTTCTACATTTGCAAATCTACTTTCCGATGAACGCACGAACCGAGAGGTACTTCGGGCCTTGCGCCAATGGGACCCCTATGTCTTCAAAAAGGATCCTCCCAAAAGGCCTCAGTACTACATGCAGCAACAACAACAACAGGAAAACAATGACAATGATAATAAAACCAAAAAGGATTCTAAAGACAAGCGTCCGGATGAACGGAATAGAGTCCTTTTGCTTTCGGGTTCGCCAGGGGTTGGAAAGACGACACTGGCTCACATTGTGGCCCGTCATTGCGGATATCGTCCCATGGAAGTCAATGGTTCCGATGAACGATCTGCCACGGCACTCAAGGATCGAGTGATTCGGGCCATGGAGACGGCAACCCTGGATGTGCACAATGCCAACAACAAGGGGCGACCCAATTGCATTATTCTGGATGAAATCGATGGCGCGGATGCCAAGCAAGCGTTGCAGGCATTGGTGGAACTAATTCGCCAGGAAATGCCAACAGCCAACAACAGTGAAAACAAGGAGGGAAAGAAACAGGCGAAACAAAAACGCAAACCCTACTTAAAGCGGCCCATCATTTTCATTTGCAACAATCTCTATGCTCCGGCTCTTCGACCATTGCTGCCATATGCACGACGCTTTGAAGTGGAAGCACCAGCTCCACCCCGCTTGGTAGCCCGGTTGAGGGCCGTTCTCAGCAACGAAGGGCTTTCTTTGTGGGGAGGTGCCACGTTACTTCACGATTTGGTCGCATCCAGCGGAGGGGACATTCGGTCCTCGCTTTTCACGCTGCAATTTGCAGCTGCGCAACTGCATCAACAGACGATGAACCATTCGAACCAAAAGAACAGGAATATGGACATTACCAAGTCGTTGCAGTCCACTCTGAAGCGTGACGGGAGGAAAGACGATAGGAGAGATGTGGCAGGAACCGCCATGGCTGTGTTCAAAAGGCTGAAGAACAAGGGCAAAAACGATCGACTATGGGGAACTCGTCAGGCTTCGGATCCTCGAACGAGCGTTGAGCGGGTTTTGGATGCTGTGGAGAGCTTTGGGGAGCATGGCAAGATCTTGGACTGCATGTACTTGAACATCATGAATGTCAACTACGTTGATCCCAGTTTTGAGCGATCTGCCTTGGCTCTGCAATGGCTCTCGGGGGCCGATCGAAGGAGTATCCAACAGTTGTATGTACCCTGTGCTGCCGCAGCATTGCATTTGCTCTGTCGTGTCGAACAGAAGCCTGACCTGACGTACACCACAAGAGAGCTTACAGACAACCATTATCAATTGGAGGCCAACCTTGGCTTGACGCAAAAGTTTGCAGAAGGTCTCTCAGCCAAGTATCGGGGCAGTCGTACAGCGGATTCGCTTGTGAAGGAGACAGTTCCGTATGCTCTTTGGATGTTGAGTGCTGGTGAAGGCAGCAGCGCCCTTTCACGCCCAGCTTCTTCGGTGGCGATTCTGAAAAAGAAGGAACTTGAAGCGTTCGTGAAACATTCTGAAACACTTCGATCCCTGGGATTGACCTACGTAGCCTCGCGGGCGGGCTTTGCCGGTCCAAACAACGAATACAGTGACGAGTCTCTCATGACCCTTGAGCCCCCGATTCATCGTTTGGTCCACTTCCAGTACATTGAGGCAATGCCATGGTCAAGCCGAAAAGAAATCCCTTCAGCAGTAAGCAAAACCTGTCCGACGTTATTGTTTTTGGGCGACTGATCTTAACTTTTTCTCTGTCGTTGCTATACCAGACGAAGGAGTTGCTCGCACAACGTTCAACCCTTCAAGGCATTCGAGACTTGGGTTCTTCATCCACCCCACGAAAGGATGCAGCGTCGGCGTTGAAAGGGACTGGAACACCCCAATCTACATTGAAGAATTTGGAAGCCATCAAGAACGCTGCGAAGGGGGAAAGCGAGGCTTCCAAATCTCTGCCAGCAGAACCAAAACCTGTCTCGCAACCTTCGCCAGTGGAAGACGGGACGAACAAACGGAACACAGTCGCCACAAAGGGCTCCGTAGAGAAGGGGCGTCCCGCGAAGCGTGCAAAACCCTCTCCTGTGTCAGCTCATAACTTTTTGGGAGTGGGAGCCAAAAGAGCTCGTGAAAAGAGATCGGCACGTCGTGCCAAGAACGTTGGGTTTGTTCGATCTACAACGGAAAAGAAATCCCACACTGGCAGTGGCGTGCCGTTGTCAAAGGTTCTTAGACTCAAGTTCGTCAAGGGTTTCACCCAGGCAGTTCGGAACCCCTGTAGAATGGAAGACTTGGCCTAGGTAGTTCGTAACAATTCAAATAAATGTAGCTGGTGGCCATCAAGCGAAGGCGGTTGAACCACTGCATGTACTTCTGTAGTCTCCTTATGATCTTACAGGGGCATCCAGGCTCAGCTGGTAGAGTGGTCAGAAGACGCGAAGTTTGGATACTTCAGTTAAAGGTGCTACTAGCTAGTAGGCTCTACTTAGCTAAGAGCGACGTCCATGACAGACCGAGGAGTGGCTCGGTGCTTGACGTTTCCATGGAGATATGGTGCCTCCGACTCCTCTAGTGTGGATGAGGAGACAACTCGATAATCTCCACCTTCTTCTCCTTGATGGGTGTTCCGGACTTTCGGGAAGTCCGCAGCCGCAATGACCAGAATGATCATTACAGTTACTGCTAGCACGGCAAATACCAGATGAGCCTCAACCAGGTGATGGTTGATATCAATGCAGCAGAAGAAGAGCCCAATGTAGAACATCCAAACACCCTGCAACATGACCAAGAGGGAAAATCCAATGTAAGAGAGAGCAACAACAAGAGCACAGGATGTCTCTTTCACAGCAAATTGTGACCAAGGTTGCAACGAAATCAGTAAGTACACGTACCTGCAGCATAATCAGAGCCCAACCGGCGACTTGAGCAATAAAACTGTCTTGAATAGACGAGTAGGCAAATGCGGCTGCAGTGCTTAGGTCAATCAATCCAGCGTAAACGTGGACACGAGAGTTGATCATGCCCGTTTTGTGCAGGCCGTGTGAGGTCCATAAAAACCCAATCAAAAAGCTCGCCAAAGCAATTGCTGGTTGAGTCCAACCAGAAGCAACCCGTTCTCTCGATTCTAGAAAAGCCACCAAAGCGGCCATGAAATAGCACATGAACAAAACTTGGTGAAAGAAGTTTCCATAGTCCGTCCCCAACCAAAAACAGCCTCCTGCCGCAAGTGCCATTACCAACAACCCGTAGGGACCCAACAATTTCTTGTCACGGCATGGATTGCGGCTGCCTTGGAGGGTTTGGTCAGGAGGACATTGCTTCATGCGAAAGAACAGCACAATCAGGGCTAACAAACCAGCCAGCAAAAATCCAGCGCCTGGAACAGCATGATAAATGAGCTGGCTGGGATTCTTGTCATCCGTATCGATCATCTTTGCCTATTCCTGGTCAGAGGCAGACAAAAACGATGTATCACAGTGAGAAAGTTCGGCACATGATGAGCAAATTGTTGGCTTTCACCAGACATCGAACAGTGCCAGCACTCACAACTCGGAGGGGAAAGAATTGAAGAGTGAGGTTGTGTTGCTGCGGTTGGTCGTCTACGTTTACTCTTTCCCAGGTCCGAACAGGGCTACATTCTTCGGAGGTTTGCTAACACGCAATCTGGCACGAGCAATCCTGCGAAAGATCTTTTGTCCCGCTTGCAGTTGTTGTCACGACGGTACGGTGTGGTACCGGTAGGGTTAGAGATAAAACAAATGCTTCAAAGGAGCTCTCCAAAGTGGGCCCAGCCAAAAACAAGAGTGCCGGTGGCACCAACCACGGAAATGTTTCTAGCTAGCTAGTAGGAAAAGCACGCATACCTTAGCTTAATGGCTCTGGAGATGGATGCATCCTGAAACTTCACAGAGCTAGCTAGTCCCATGTCCCATAATGATCGGCAATCGGCAATCGATAGAGGACCATAACACATACATAACAAAGCAAGGTCTCGCCGTGCTGTTGACCTGTTGACCCGCTGTCTATGTGTTTGGAAAATAAATGTACATGTATGAAGGACGCGCGAAGGGCGAAGGGAAGCCTCTTCAACCAGTACTGGTACCAAGTATTTAATAGCTGCCGTACTGTAATGTACATGTACTGAGTTGCTACCGGTACGTACTGAACACGTCTCGACCAAATTTGCACTGCGGTGGTCCTGGCCAACTTCCCCATCTTCCCCATTTTTTAAAAGCTCATCGATCCACCAAAGTTTTTTGGAAAGCAAAAAGGGGTAAATATCTCGCCACAGCGCAATTAATTGACCAGTTGGTTTGCCGTGAAGGTCCGGACTACAGTACGTCTTTCGGTCATTCATTCATGAGGTTTCACGCAAGCCTCGATTTCCAAGTTTCCAAGTCCCAGATTTCGGAGAGTCTGGACGTCTGGACAATAACATGTCCATTTTTGTACTATAAACTGTAATAGTACTTACTTCTTACCTGGTACCTGGTACTTACTTACTTATAATGTGTATGACATCATACAGTACTGAGGTTCACGGTCTCAGGTCTCAGCTGTCTCAGGTCTCAGAACTGTCTTAGGTTCTCATCGGGTACAGCCGTACTGGCCGAGTTGATAACCACGAAAGAGCAGCATGCAGGAAGAACAATCGTGCACACAACTACTTATGACCATTATGTGTAGCAGATGCTAGATTTAATTAATACTGATAGATTGATGCTGGCTTGTGCCAGCTAGCTGCGCATTCAGCAGCTCATACAGTAAAAAAGCAAGCTGCATGCAGCTGGACGGTTGAGTAAAAGCTGAAAAAGTTAGATTTTTGGGTAAACTGGACTTGACGAATTTTCTACTTTTCACCCTTGTTGAAAACTGTTGAAAAGTGGACTCTAACTGTTGAAAAACTATTGAATAAGTGTTGAAACGTGTTGAAACCCTGTTGAATTACTGTTGAATCTATAGTCAGTGGAAGTGGGGAAGTTGTTGAATAAGTGTTGAGAAAAGTGTTAAAGCTTTGTTGAATTTGTGTTTAAACGAAATTCAACAGTGTTGAACTTTTTTCAACAGTCTCAGTGCTCCTAAATCCATAAATTCAAAACTTCAACATTGTTCCTTTCAAATACCCCGTTTTCCCCAAAGTTAACTTTTATTTACTTAACCGTCCAGTACCTGGTACCGGTACTGTAGAGAACCGCGTGCGTGTACGTGGACCATTCGGTAGCTGCGGAATGCGGAAGCTTCGTGGATCGATCACCTGCAATCAACACAAAAGTCATTATTTCATTCATTATTTCCTTATCCAGAAGGCCCAAAGCAGCGATACCCACCCTTGTGCTGCGGAGTAGGCGGATAATAGACAAGGAGTGACATTGCCATACGGCCTGGCCTCACTAAATTACGATGCCATCGGAGAAGAGGAACGAGGAGGGCGAGAAGAGCAAGGAGGAGGACGGCAAAGAGACCAATAGCTCCACCGGCCCACCGCTTGCTTTGATTGCCGCCGAGGAAAACCTGGTGAGAGATTCCATCGAAAAAATCCAAAATGGTGCCTTGACGTACGTCTCAGCAGGAGGGACAGCCACGCCGTCGGAGAAAACCAAGAGAGATGAAAGGGAGACTGGATCCCTACTCCCTGTTTTGACTGCCGCTGAGGAAGGCCTCATGAGGGATTCCATCCAAAAATCCAAACATGGCACCATGGCGTTTCTGCCTTTGGCTAGGAGCAACGCCGCGCCTCCTCGTGCCTTGGTTGATGCTGAAGAGAACCTTTTCATCTCTGCCACTGGCGCGCAGCTCAGTGCTAGACCGCAGCCGCCAGCCCCAGGAGTGACTTCCACCAACCGACACTCAGAAATCCGAACAGAGCTGGGAACGCCGATGCCAATGCCTTCAATGGTACGTACTGCTGCTAGAGCGCCACCAGCACGGCCAGGTGCCTACCCCGTGCAATCGACAATGGCGCCATTGGCAATGAACCAAGGCGATGCTGCCCGTGCCCCTTGGGATATCAGCGGCACAATCTCTTCACGAGACTTGGACGCCTCGACAGAATTGTTTGATCGTGTTGGGACACGAGACAGCAACCAAGATGGTTTAGCCGTAGCCAATTTGGTTGATGAGAGCATGGACTTCATAAGTGAACTGCCCCGAGCTGTCGAAGATAATTCACACGTTTTTGATTCTGACAGGAGGAATGCCGCAGCCAACCGTGATGAAGAAACCAAGCAGTACAAGACCAATGTCCTTATGGGAGGCATCCTATTGCTTGCCATTGCCATGATCTTGCTTGCAATTCTGGTTCCCGTCGATGAAGAAATCCAAGAGACTCAGGCACCGACTGGTAGCCCAACACAAGGTCCAACGCAAGCCCCAACAACATTGGTGATGTACTATGAATCATTGTTGCCAGAGGAGACTGTGCAAACCATTGAAGAAGACCCACAGTCATCCCAAGCCCAAGCCTTTGACTGGCTCTTGGAAGACCCAGCTCTTGAATCCTTGTCGGAAGAAAGAATCAAACAACGCTTTGTCTTGGCCACGCTGTACTTTGCCACAAGTGGGGACAACTGGAAAGCCAATGACAACTGGCTCAACCATAGTGTTCACGAGTGTGAATGGTACAACAAGCCAGACTTTGCATTGACTAAGGCATTGTCAAACATCTATCCAAGTCGTCTCAAAGACTTCTTCCCCCCCACTGATCCATCGCCATCAGTCTGTGACAGGGACTATCATTATCAACATTTGTGGTTGGACCAGAATTCGCTAGACGGCACCCTGCCACCTGAACTCTATACATTGACTTCGTTGAAGACACTGTCTGTTGGCTTCAACAACCTGCTTGGAACAATTCCAACACATATTGCACAGCTCAGCTTGCTAGAGGGGGCAAATTTTGAGAATCTGCGGAGGTTTTCTGGAACCGTTCCCTCTGAATTTGGACTCATGACCAAATTGAGATATCTTTCAGTGATGAACAACCAACAGGAGGGTGTACTGCCTTCTGAAATATGGCAGCTTTCGAATTTGGTCACAATGAATTTGTTTCGCAACCCACTGCTGAAGGGGAGTATTCCAACAGAGATTGGAATGATTTCCAATTTGAGATTTTTTGCCGCTGCTGTCACTTCGTTTACAGGTAAGCACAACATCGTTTTCCTGGATTCCTGGTTCTTTCCAGCTAGAGTTCTCTCAGTTGTCCCTCTTTGTCCTCTTGTTGCTAAGGCACCCTCCCCTCAGAGATATTCACACTTCCTCTTGAAAACCTAGCTCTTTTTGGAAATAAATTACGTGGGACTCTGCCTACCGAAATAGGCCAGCTTACAACCCTCCGGGTTAGTGGTTTTGCGGATACTTCACTTGAAGGATCAATCCCATCAGAGTTTGGAAGACTTTCCAGGCTCATTGGGGTAACTTTTAGAGCGGCCAAATTTTCGGGCACCATTCCGACCGAGATGGGCCTTCTGGAAGCAATGGAAGTGAACATAGGCTTTCGTGAGAATCAATTTACCGGAACCATCCCTTCAGAGCTTGGGCTTCTGTCTGGTACCTTGAAGCTTGAATTTGCCAACAACAGGCTCACAGGCCAGATTCCCAGTGAATTTGGGAATCTCGAGACCGTGGGTGACTTGACTTTTGCCAACAACTCCCTCTCTGGAACTGTTCCTCAAGAGCTGTCCCGTCTTCAGCACCACCTTCACACTTTGACCCTTGAAGGCAATCCACTTCTGACAGGTACCATCCCGCATGGAGTTTGCAACATGAATGGCACCTGCATTGGACATGTTATTGGTCAATGCGACAGTGTTTACCAAGGTCCTTTTGGACTATTTTTTGATTGCACCGAAACGCTCTGTGGATGTGATTGTCCTTGTTTGGATGGCTAATTGCATCCTCACAGGCTAACTCCCTCTGCAGGGATGAGCACAATTGGAGGACCCGCAGGCATCCCGTGCAAAAGAAACTACGTGTACTGGCTGGCTAGATGCACCAATCAATTTCGACCAATCGCCATTCCACTGCATACCTTTACATATTATTGATTAAAATTCAGACTACTTAGCTGTACCTGAAAGTCTGAGCTTTGACAGCATGTTTTCCTCCTCTTTCCGGGCGCACTGTCAATGGTCAACTCAAATGAAATGGAATTCTTAAAATTTCTTCCCGCCTGGTGGCCTCACCGGAAGGCGCCGAAGTGAATAAATCGTGTAAAGATGTGATCGTTTTAATTTTTAAGAAGGTTGGCACATGTTCACAAACCGACTCTTTCAGTTTGGTTGCCGTTATGTTGTCAATGAAGGCTAGCTCGCTAGCTAGCAAGATCCTGTTTGTAGCACACGGTGTTTGTCCAATACAACGGCAAATTGGTTGCGGTACTTTTTGCCACGTTGTACCTTTCTTAGCTGCGTCCATTGTTCGTCAAACGATGAAGGGTCCCTTGGCTCTGCAGTGGTATCAGGGCGCTTGCACAGAAAGAATGCGACTTTGGGGCTTTCCTTTGTCTCTTTCACCACAAGGCCCACCCCCGATTCCCCCAATAAGCTCAAAAATTGTTCTCGTGTCACGTAGGGTGACTGACTCAAGCAGAGCCTGGGAATGGTCAAGAATAGTATGCCACCAGGCCGTAACAAATGATGAATTCTGGTGAGCATTTCTCCACGGTCCTCGGGAGTAGTCACACAATTCAAGACCATGGAACAGACAATCACGTCGCAGGATTTTCCTGTGTGTGTGTTCAAGGGTAGCTTCAAAAAGTCGGCTTCTTCAATCCGGCCGGGATGCATGGAGTGTAGATCAATGGCCCGTACATTCAATCGATACTTCTTTGTTGTCTTGTCATCCATGGTTCGTTCTGCAGCGTCAAGCAATTCCGTATTGATGGCCCCAATTTCGAGCAACTTCGTGTCTCTTCGACGTTTTCGCTTTTTCTTGGTCTGTGGATTATCGTCACCCTCGTCCATTCGAATGCCGTACAGCCATCCATTCCTCTGAAGATATCCCAGCACCCATTTACTGGTGGAGTGAAAGGTTGTGCTCAGCTGGCTGGCTTTTTGATATTCTTCTCGGCCTCCAATGTCCTCCAGCTTTTCGTCCCATTCTTTCGTGGGATCTCCCTTTTGAAGCGCCAAATCGCGTTCTCGAGTGTACTTGTGGAACAGAGTGGTGACTTGACGAGCCCTCTTTCTTGACTTCATCGTGGAGGCATGAGGAGGTGGCGCCAATGGCACGGTCTTCCTCTTGTTCTTGGGCGCCATGGTCGACTGTGAGTAAACAGAAAACAACCACAAGCTAGGAACGAATGAGCTCGAAGGATGAGTGGCGGCAGTTGAACCGAAGAAGAACAAGCAGCCGGAGGCTGATGCCCTCAACTGTCAAAAATTCCCAACTTTCCGGGCGCAGCCCGGAAAGTTGGCGGGGAGCCTGGAGAAAAGGAGGAGAGTTGGGAGAATTCGGATAGTTCGTTCTGGAGGTTACCTGTCGCCACAGTGCTCTGCCTACAGGTTAGCTCTCCAGGAGTTTTCCACTGGCTTCCACTGGCTTTCACCTTGGACCTACCACCGTTTTGGTTAGCTTTCCCAGTTCTCCAGCTAACTTTTATAGCAAGTTGGCTGAAGCAAGGGGTGATTTTGGGAAAATAGGCCTCTTTTTGGATGTTTGCGAGCTATTTGAAACGGCACGAGCTCTCTCTCTTTCTCTCAACCGCTCCTTGAAGAGTCGAATCGAATCATTGTGCTGCACCAACATTACACCAACACCAACACCAACACAATGGTGGGATGGGATTGTGGCTGGTGGGAGCGATCTATCTGTAGTGGTTTCTCTATTGCATCGGTAGAGAAGAGATGGCATATCAGTTGCACGTGAGAGCACTACCAACCTTGATTGTCAATTTGCCTTGGTTCGATTTGCCTTGGTTGATAATGGGATCGGATAATGCGATTGAATGCCACACACTGGAGTGCATGTCACGCCATACACTGGAGTGCATGTCACTCGTTGTGGCTAGCGAACCGTTGGTTCTCTCTCTAGCTAGGGAATGGGAGTGGCCGATCGCTACTGTGCTACGGTATTAGGACGAGGTAAGTCTATTATCAAGTATGTTATTACTGACTTCTCTCCCTCATTGAATTCCTATGGTAAACAGGAGGTAAATCCAAGTTTGGCCGACAAGCACGACAAGAATGCACTACCGGTAGGAGGAGGAGGTCCAAGGAGGAGGAGGAGGTCCAAGGAGGAGGAGGAGGTCCAAGGAGGAGTTCGTTATTCAAGCGATCGATCGATTCGATTCGAGGTAAGCATATTATCAAGAGTGTTGTTGAAGGTGCAGCGCTGACTTCTGTCCCTCATTCATTTCTATGGTCCATGGGCAGCCAGTCAGATCTCGACCATCAGCAGGTGAGTTGTTTTAATTATTCGAATCGAATCGATCAGCAGGTGAGTTGTTTTAATTATTCGAATCGAATCGATCGCACCTCTATTATCTCTGTTATCCAAGTCTCACTCAAGCCGGCTGTCTCCGGTGTAGATTCGAAAGCCATCCCTCATTGAATTCTATGGACCATGGAATGGCAGTCAGTTCTCGGCCCATGACGGCCAAGTTGGAAAACAAGGGTAAGTCTCCGGTCGTCTGCAGTTGAGCACAGAAAACAAAACTCATATCTATTTGTCGTTTTCTCTGCTGCACTGCTAACAGCCGATGAACTACCATTGTCGAGGTTGGAGGAGTCCTTTTTGGTCGAAGGATGGAGGAGTCCTTTTTGGTCGATCGATCCATTGCGATAACAAGCTACCGGATGACAAACTACCGCTACGGAGAAGACTGTTAACTCCAGCCCTACCATCCTAGGTACCACTCCAGCCCTACCGACTACCGACAGCATAAACGGATCTATCGTCGTCGAGTCATTGAAAGGCAACAAGAGGATCTATCGTCGTCGAGTCATTGAAATGCAACAAGAGGAGGCTGCGCGACAACACACAAGAGAATGGATCCTGCTACTGGATTCATCCCTCCAGTGTTATTTCCTAGTGTTTTCGTGGTGATTCCGGTGTCGGTACCCATAGTCCTGTATGCACAAGTCCTCGTGTGACACAAGTCAATGCGTCGAGAACTGTTACCCACGACAAATTTCGCCTACAAGCTGCATTCAGTCGTCGCCTCTTTGGTTGTGGTTGCCGACTTCCAAACGGCCCAGATTCGTCCAAACTGCGACAACAGTGACAAAAATTTCTCTCCGGCAATGTCACCCCTTCATGGAACCCACTTTCGTCGCTGAATGTGTAGTGGTGGCTGGAGCCGCTTGGTTTGGACAAGTCGGCGGCTTGGTGACATTCTTTTCAGTCAAGGCTACTACTAGGAGTACAATCAACCAAGGTTACATTCAGGAGGCTACAAGGCAGTCAGATCTCGGCCGTCAACGGGTGAGTGATTATTTGGAGTACCGTCTCACTCAAACCTCAAACTGACGGTCTCCTGTGCAGATTTGAATGTCATCTCTCATTGAATCATATGGTCCATGGGATGGTAGTCAGTTGACTGTGCCCAACTGTCGTTGACATCAACCGAATGAGGATGAGGAGGTTACACGGCAACACTTTTGAGCAGCCACTGCGGTCGTTGACATCCAGCACCCGTGTATCCATCTCCCCATGTAAGCTAGATAATGCAACGGAGACATCCGCAACAATAGAAGAGAAATATTGGATCACAGTCAGCACTAGTAGCTACAATAGAATGTAGCTTGACTGCATATGTGTCTTTGTCGGGAAGTGTTACTGTTGTTGTTGCTGCTTCGTTCGCGGTCAATTTGCCTTGCGAGGCAGCCCATCTGCCTGGATTCTAGCTCTGGGAGCCCCCCAAGTGCTGCCAGCCGAATGGAACTTGCCATTCGGCTGGCTCTCTCAACTTTCCAGAGCCTACGGTGCGATCCTACGTGATTTCCCTGTAGCCCTGGAAAGTTCGCCGCCCATACTCAAAAAGAGATTTGATTGGTCAAATCATTTACCGTGTTCAACTGGACACACTATTGATAGCAAGTCTCCATAGCCAGCCAGTACGGGCACAGTGGTATCGGTACCCATGGGTCCAGAGTA
>CAICTM010001153.1:0-35610 GCA_903772945.1 Seminavis robusta | reverse complement strand
TGAGGATAAGAAGAAGGGGTTGATGATGTTGTGAATTGGCTGAGAAAGAATGGCCCACACCTGATGTGGTAGATGCCCCCACAGTTGAGGCTCTGGCAGAAATGACGGGTTTCCCACTCCCCAAGAAATTGGCCTCCAGACTCCAAGGATATCATTAGAGATGTGTGGACTGGTTGCGAACAAAATAAGCCATGATCACATCCAAGACTTGACGACGCCAACACTTACAGTTTGATGATCATGGTGGCCCAACACCATTATGTTGTACCACTCGAGGGACAATTCCAGCAGGCATTGGAGCACCAGGAACCTGCAGCAAGCTGTCAAGAGTGGGTTCATCCAGCTTGGATGTGTCAGGTTTATTGCTTCGCAACCAGTCCACTGCATCCTCCACAAACTTCTTCGTCTCCTTGGGGGTTCCATTGGTTGGCATAGGCACTCCTGACAAGTTGGAAAGCGCTTCCAGAGTTGGTTCATCTGGTAGTTTGGCAGGTCCACCAATCTTCCTCAGCCAATCAAGTACATCCTCGACGCCCTTCTTCTTGGTCTGACGAGGAACAACTCCAGAAGGCATTGGTGCACCTGGTACCTGCAACAAACTGTCCAGAGTGGGTTCATCCAATTGTGAGGTATCAGGCTTGTTGTTGCGCAACCAATCCACAGAGGCATCCAAAAACGTTTTCGTGTTCGTTGGTGTCATCTTCTTTGGCATGGGTACTCCTGTCAGGTGGGATAGTGCTTCAAGCGTAGGTTCATCCACTTCACCCTTTGGAACTCCCTTTCTCCTTAACCAATCAAGAACATCCTCAACACCCTTCTTTTTAGTCTCCCGGAGCACAACACCAGAGGGCATTGGAGCTCCTGGGACCTGCATGATACTATCCAGAGTGGGCTCACCAAGCTTTGATGTGTCTGGTTGGTTATTCCTCAGCCAGTCAACAACATCATCCATCAACTTCTTGGTATCCGGTAATATTTTCTTGGGCAAAGGGAAACCAGTCAACCTTGTCAGAGCTTCAACTGTGGGCTCATCCACTTCTTCATTTGGTGGACCATTCTTCCTCAGCCAATTTGCCATATCCTCAACACCCTTCTTCTTGGTATCACGGGGGACAACTCCAGAAGGCATTGGAGCTCCGGGAACCTGCAACAAAGTATCAAGTGTGGGCTCATCCAGATCAGATGTGCCAGGTTTGTTGTTTCGCAACCAAGCCACTGCATCATCAACAAACTTCTTCTTGTCCTTGGGAGTCTTCCTGGATGGCATGGGAACCCCTGTTAGATTGGAGAGCGCCTTGAGGGTTGGCTCATCAAGCTCCTCCTCAGGGCCACCATTCTTCCTCAGCCATTCCATCACATCCTCGACGCCCTTCTTCTTGTTCTCGCGTGGAACAACTCCAGAAGGCATTGGGGCACCAGGAACTTGCAACAAACTGTCCAGAGTAGGTTCATCCAACTTTGAGGTATCCGGTTTGTTGTTCCGTAGCCAATCCACAGAGGCATCCAAAAACTTCTGCTTGTCCTTAGGTGTCTTGCTTTTTGGCATGGGAACACCAGTCAGGTTGGAGAGTGCTTCAAGAGTGGGTTCATCAACTTCCTCCTTGGGGGAACCATTGTCCCTGAGCCAGTTCACAACATCCTCAACACCCTCCTTCTTGGTCTCGCGTGGTACAACACCAGATGGTGTTGGGCCACCTGGCACCTGCATCAAACTGTCAAGTGTTGGCTCGTCAAGTCTTGATGTATCTGGCTCATTGTTGCGCAACCAGTCCACCACATCTCTAATGATATCCTTGGAGTCTGGAGCCACTTTCTTGGGGAGTGGGAAACCGGTCATTTCTGCCAGAGCCTCAACTGTGGGGGCATCTACCACATCAGGTGGTGGGCCATTCATTCTCAGCCAATTCACAACATCATCAACACCCTTCTTCTTATCCTCACGAGGGACAATTCCAGCAGGCATTGGAGCACCAGGAACCTGCAGCAAGCTGTCAAGAGTGGGTTCATCCAGCTTGGATGTGTCAGGTTTATTGCTTCGCAACCAGTCCACTGCATCCTCCACAAACTTCTTCTTCTCCTTGGGGGTTCCATTGGTTGGCATAGGCACTCCTGTCAAGTTGGAAAGCGCTTCCAGAGTTGGTTCATCTGGAAGTTCGACAGGTCCACCGTTCTTCCTGAGCCATTCCATCACATCCTCGGCGCCCTTCTTCTTCATCTCGCGTGGGACAACTCCAAAAGGCATTGGTGCACCTGGTACCTGCAACAAACTGTCCAGAGTGGGTTCATCCAATTGTGAGGTATCAGACTTGTTGTTGCGCAACCAATCCACAGAGGCACCCAAAAACTTTTTCGTGTTCGTTGGTGTCATCTTCTTTGGCATGGGTACTCCTGTCAGATTGGATAGTGCTTCAAGCGTAGGTTCATCCATATCACCCTTTGGAACTCCCTTTTTCCTCAACCAATCAAGAACATCGTCAACACCCTTCTTTTTAGTCTCCCGGGGCACAACACCAGAGGGCATTGGAGCTCCTGGGACCTGCATGATACTCTCCAGAGTGGGCTCACCAAGCTTTGATGTGTCTGGTTGATTATTCCTCAGCCAGTCAACAACATCATCCATCAACTTCTTGGTATCAGGTAATATTTTCTTGGGCAAAGGGAAACCAGTCAACCTTGTCAGAGCTTCAACTGTGGGCTCATCCACTTCTTCACTTGGAGGACCATTCTTCCTCAGCCAATTTGCCATATCCTCTACGCCTTTCTTCTTGGCATCACGGCGAACAACTCCAGAAGGCATTGGAGCTCCGGGAACCTGCAACAAACTATCAAGTGTGGGCTCATCCAGCCTAGATGTATCAGGTGTGTTGTTTCGCAACCAAGCCACTGCATCATCAACAAACTTCTTCTTGTCCTTGGGAGTCTTCCTGGATGGCATGGGAACCCCTGTTAGATTGGAGAGCGCCTTGAGGGTTGGCTCATCAAGCTCCTCCTCAGGGCCACCATTCTTCCTCAGCCATTCCATCACATCCTCGACGCCCTTCTTCTTGTTATCGCGTGGAACAACTCCAGAAGGCATTGGGGCACCAGGAACTTGCAACAAACTGTCGAGGGTAGGCTCATCCAACTCTGCGGTATCAGGTTTATTGCTCCGCAGCCAATTCACAGAGGCATCTAAGAACTTCTTCTTGTTCTTTGGCGTCATTTCATTAGGCATGGGGACCCCTGTGAGATTGGAGAGTGCTTCAAGAGTGGGTTCATCAACTTCCTGTTTGGGGGCGCCATTCTTTCGCAGCCAATCAACTAAGGCGTCAACACCCTTCTTCTTGGTCTCACGTGGCACAACACCAGAGACAATTGGGCCACCTGGAACCTGCATCAAACTGTCAAGTGTTGGCTCGTCAAGCTTCGATGTATCTGGCTCATTGGTGCGCAACCAGTCAACCACATCATTCAAGGCTTTCCTCATTGAGCCCTTTACATTTGGTGATGATGTCTTGGGAAGGGGGAAACCTGTCATAGTCGCTAAGGCCTCTACCGTTGGTTCATCTAAGTCTTGCTTCGGTGGCCCATTTTTTCGTAACCAGTTCACGACATTCTCCGCGACCACCTTCTTATCCTCTCGAGATACCACCCCAGCAGGGATTGGAGCACCCGGAATCTGCATCAAGCTGTCAAGGGCAGGCTCGTCCAGTCTGGATGTATTTGGTTCATTGCTCCGCAACCAGTTAGCTGCCTCCTCCAGAAACCTTTCCTTCTCCTTGTTTGTCTGTCTTGTGGGCATGGGTACACTTGTCAACTTGGAAAGAGCTTCCAGCGTTGGTTCATCAGGGAGTACACCTGCACTGCCATTCTTTCTGAGCCACTCGACAACAGCCTCCACACCCTTCTTCTTGTTCTCACGTGGCACGACCCCAGAGGGCATTGGGGCACCCGGAACTTGCAACAAACTGTCCAGAGTAGGTTCATCCAACTTTGAGGTATCTGGTTTGTTGTTCCGAAGCCAGTCCACAGACTCATCCATAAACTTCTTCTTTTCCTTGGGGGTCATTTCCTTAGGCATAGGGACCCCTGTTAGATTGGAAAGTGTTTCAAGAGTAGGTTCATCAACTTCCTCCTTGGGGGAACCATTCTCCCTTAGCCAGTTTACAACATCCTCAACACCCTTCTTCTTGGTCTCACGAGCGACAACACCAGAAGGCATGCGCACGGCCGGAACCTGCATGATGCTGTCTAGTGTAGGCTCATCAAGCTTGGAATAATCTGGTTCATTCATTCTCAACCAGTCAACAATGTCTTCCATTAACTTCTTTGTATCTGGGGTCATCGCCTTGGGCAAGGGGACACCAGTCAGTCGCGCAACAGCCGCAACCGTGGGCTCATCAACTTCAGCACTGGGTGGTCCATTGTTCCTCAACCAGTTAACAACATCCTCAACACCCTTCTTCTTGGTCTCGCGAGATACAACCCCTGATGGCACAGGCGGACCGTTTACCTGCAGCAGACTGTCGAGAGTGGGCTCATCAAAGTTTGATATGTCTGGTTTATTCTTTCGCAACCAGTCCACAACATCTCCAACAAAAACTTCCTTAGCGTGAGGAGTTCTTTTCTTCGGCATAGGAACACCAGTGAGGTTGGAAAGAGCCTTGAGTGTTGGTTCATCCGGCATGTCTTTTGGTGCTCCATTCTTCCTTAGCCAACCAACAACATCCTCCACACCCTTCTTCTTGGTCTCGCGAGAAACAACACCAGAGGGCATCGGAACACCTGGAATCTGTATCAAACTGTCAAGAGTGGGTTCATCCAGCTTAGAAATATCTGGTGTCTTCTCTCGAAGCCAGGCAACACTGTCCTCCAAGAACTTCTTCTTCTCCTTAGGTGTGCCCTTGTTGGGCATAGGAACACCTGTCAGATCTGATAGTGCTCGAAGAGTAGGTTCATCCAATTCACCCTTGGGAACTCCCTTTCTCTTCAGCCAATCCACCACATTCTCCACACCTTTCTTCTTGGCATCCCGCGGGACAACACCAGAGGGCATTGGGGCACCAGGAACCTGCATGATACTGTCAAGGGTTGCTTCACCGAGCCTGGCAATATCGGGTTCGTTCTTACGCAGCCAGCTGACTACATCATGTAAGAGATCTTTCGAACCAGGTACCAACTTCTTTGGCAAAGGAAAACCAGTCATTCTTGCAATTGCTTCGATGGTGGGCTCATCAAGCTTTCCCTTGGGTGGTCCATTTTCCCTCAGCCAATCAAACACATCATTGGCGGCTTTTTTCTTATCTTCGCGAGGTACAATACCTGAAGGCATGGGAGCGCCAGGAACTTGCATCAAACTCTCCAGAGTGGGCTCGTCAAGCTTAGAAGAATCTGGTTCATTATTGCGCAGCCAGTCAACTGCATCCTCCATAAACCTCTTCTTCTCCTCTGGAGAAACCTTGGTAGGCATGGGAACACCTGTTAAGTTGGAGAGAGCCTCCAGGGTAGGTTCATCCGGGGTTTCAATTGGGCCTTCCATGTCCCTTAGCCAATCGACCACGTCATCAACACCCTTCTTTTTGGTGGCACGAGGAACCACTCCAGAAGGCAATGGAGCCCCGGGCACTTGCAGAAGACTGTCAAGAGTGGGCTCATCCAGCTTGGAGGTCTCTGGTTTGTTGTTTCGCAGCCAACCAACTGCAGCATCCAAGAACTTCTTCTTGTTCTTTGGTGTAATCTTCTTTGGCATAGGCACTCCTGTGAGATTCGACAGGGCTTGTATTGTAGGTTCATCAACATCACCCTTTGGAACACCCTTCCTCCTTAACCAATCAACAACACTTTCAACACCCTTCTTCTTATTATCTCGTGACACTATGCCAGAGGGCACTGGAGCTCCTGGAATTTGCATGAGACTGTCAAGTATGGTTTCATCAAGCCTTGCAGTATCAGGATCATTCTTGCGCAACCAGTCCACCACATCCTCCAATAGCTGGTTTGAATCAGGAACCAGGGACTTGGGAAGTGGAAATCCAGTCATAGTAGCAAGGGCTTCCAAAGTGGGCTCATCTACTTCTCCTTTTGGTGTCCCATAATTTCTCATCCAATCAGCAACGTCATTGACAGCCTTCTTCTTATCGTCACGAAGGACAATACCAGCAGGCATTGGAGCACCAGGAACCTGCAGCAAGCTGTCAAGAGTGGGTTCATCCAGCTTAGATGTGTCTGGCTTGTTGTTACGCAGCCAGTCAACAGCATCGTCCATGAACTTCTTCTTTGTCTCAGGAGTCTTCTTCTTGGGCATTGGAACACCAGTGATATCTGAGAGGGCTTCAAGAGTGGGTTCATCCAGCTCTTCCTCTGGACCACCATTCTTCCTCAGCCAATCAAGTACATCATCAACACCCTTCTTCTTTGTCTCACGAGGGATAACACCAGAAGGCATGGGTGCACCCGGGACCTGCAACAAACTGTCAAGAGTGGGTTCATCAAGCTTGGATGTATCTGGTGCATTGCTCCGCAGCCAGTTCACAGAAGCATCCAGAAACTTCTTCTTGTCCTTGGGTGTATCCTCCTTGGGCATTGGGACACCCGTCAGATTGGACAGTGCTTGAAGCGTGGGTTCATCCACTTCTTGTTTGGGGGCACCATTTTGTCTCAGCCAGTCAAACACATCCTCAACACCCTTCTTCTTGGTCTCCCGTGGCACAACACCGGAGGGCAGCGGAGCTCCAGGCACCTGCATGATACTGTCCAGAATTGGCTCCTCAAGTTTTGAGGTATCTGGGTCATTCTTTCGCAACCAATCGACCACATCATTCAAAAGCTTCTTGCTGTTTGAAGTTATTGTCTTGGGCATTGGGAAACCAGTCATTCGGGAAAACGCCTCAAGAATAGGTTCGTCAATTTCTCCATGTGGTGGTCCATTTTTTCGAAGCCAGTCACAGATATCATCGAGACCTCCCTTCTTGGACTCACGAGAAACAACCCCAGAAGGTATTGGCGCTCCCGGAACCTGCAACAAACTATCAAGTGTGGGCTCATCCAGCTTAGATGTATCAGGTTTGTTGTTTCGCAACCAAGCCACTGCATCATCAACAAACTTCTTCTTGTCCTTGGGGGTCTTCCTGGATGGCATCGGAACCCCTGTTAGACTAGAGAGCGCCTTGTGAGTTGGCTCATCAAGCTCCTCCTCAGGGCCACCATTCTTCCTGAGCCATTCCATCACATCCTCAACGCCCTTCTTCTTGTTCTCACGTGGAACAACTCCAGATGGCATTGGGGCGCCAGGAACTTGCAACAAACTGTCCAATGTAGGTTCATCCAACTTTGAGGTATCCGGTTTGTTGTTCCGCAGCCAATCCACAGAGTCATCCAAAAACTTCTTCTTGTCCTTGGCGGTCATTTCCTTAGGCATAGGGACCCCAGTCAGGTTGGAGAGTGCTTCAAGAGTAGGTTCATCAACTTCCTCCTTGGGGGAACCATTCTCCCTGAGCCAGTTCACAACATCCTCAACACCCTTCTTTTTGGTCTCGCGTGGTACAACACCAGATGGTGTTGGGCCACCTGGCAACTGCATCAAACTATCAAGCGTTGGCTCGTCAAGTCTTGATGTATCTGGTTCATTCTTGCGCAACCAGTCAACCACTTCATCCATCAGTGATGATTCTGCCTTTGGTAACGGTAACCCAGTGATTCTGGACATGGCATCCATTGCAGGGCCGTCCACAGCATCAGGTTGTGGGTCATTTCTTCGAAGCCAGTTGACAGCCTCCTCAACTGATTTTTGTTGCTCTGGAGTTATCTGGGATGGACTAGACAAGGGTGCATTTGCAGTCTTGATGATTTCGCTAGCTGTTGGTTCATCAATGCTGTCAAGGTCAGGCTCATTGTTCCTCAGCCAATCGATAGCGTCCTCTACCAATTTCTTGTTGTTCTCTGGAGAAAGATTCTTCGGCACAGGAATACTGGAAAGGCTGGAGAAAGCATTAACTGTAGGTTCTTCGACATTCTTGAGGGGAGGATCATTCTTTCGAAGCCAGTTGATGGCATCCTCCAAATCAATCCTGAGAAGGGGGCTTAGCTTGGAATCTTTTGGCAACTGTGAACTCACAAGATTGATCACTTCATCAGCTGTGGGTTCATCAATACTAGAAAGATCAGGTTCGTGATTTCGCAGCCAACCGATAGCATCTTCCACCAGCCTTTTGTTGGCTCTTGCCGACATGTCAGTTGGGAGGGGCAATGCACTAAGATTTGAAAAGGCTTCAGCTGTAGGGGGCCCAATGTCATCCAAAGGAGGGTCATTTTTCCTCAGCCATGCAATGGCATTTTCCAGTGCCTTCATTTTCGCTGGACTGAGCCTATCTTTGGCTGGGAGAGGAACCCCGGTCAGCTTGGCTACTTCCTCTGCAGTGGGTTGATCAACTTGGCTAAGATCAGGCTCATTGTTTCTCAACCAATCAATAGAATCCTTCAAGAAGTTCTTGTTTGCCTTCGTGGAGTGCTTCTGAGGCATGGGTAAACCAGTCAAGTTTGAAAAGGCCTCTACAGTTGGCTTGCGCACATTCTTTAAGACGGGGTCGTTGTTCCTCAGCCAGTCCACTGCCTCCTCCAAGGCCATCAATTGTGCCGCACTTAGGCCTCCGGGGGTTGCTGCATGGGGAGCGTTCGCAATCTTTGTTACCTCATTTGCAGTGGGTTCATCCAAATCATCAAGGTTTGGATCATTTTTCCGGAGCCAGTCAATAGCATCCTCCACAAACTTCTTGTTTTTCTTAGGTGTCATCTTTTTTGCAAGTGGAAGGCCAGTCAAATTAGAGAAAGCGACTGCAGCTGGATTCGAAACATTTTCCAACCTAGGATCATTCTTTTTCAGCCAATCAAGTGCATCCTCGACTGCTTTCCTTCGCAATTGCCTTTCTGAAGGACCCTCAGGCAGGGACTCTGCACCCAAGCTACTCAGAGTCTGCAGTGTCTTGTTGTCTACCTCATCAACCTTGGGTTCATTCCTCCGCAACCAATCCACAGCATCCTCAACAAACTTCTCCTTCGCTTCTTGAGAAATTTTCTCTGGGATTGGCAACCCCGTGAGCATTGAAAATGCTTCCAGAGCTGGCTCGTCAATGGCATCCAAGTCTGGATCATTATTCCTGAGCCAGTCAACCGCATCATCCAATGCATTCTTCTTTTGGTCCCTTGGAACTACTCCTGCAGGCATGGGAACACCAGCCAACATTGTAAGGTCTTCAACTGCGCTATCTTCCAAATCTTCCACATTCGGATTGTTGTTCCGAATCCAATCAAGCGCATCATCCAAGAACTCCTTCTTCTTGTCACGGGTCATCTGCTGGGGCAACGGAATGCCACTTAGGCTTGACAACGCTTCAAAAGTAGGCTCATCCAAATCATCTGGGTTAGGTTCATTCGCCCTCAGCCAGTCCACAGCATCTGATAATGCCTTAGATTTTGCCCCCTTGGTTGTAGTGGGGGTTGGCATGCCGACCCCTGCAAATCTTGTGACCTCCTCTGCAGTCTTGTCGTCCACATCATCAATATCAGGGTCGTTTTTTCGGATCCAATCAATTGCGGCCTCCATGAACTTCTTGTTGCGCTTAGGTGATGCCTTCTTTGGCATTGGCAAACCAGTCAAGTTCGAGAAGGCCTCCACAGTCGGTTCATGCACTCTGTCCAGTGGAGGATCATTGTTCCGAAGCCAATTGATCGCATCTTGGAGAGCTTTCCTCTTTTCATCGCTGTAGGAGGCTCCAGGAGGCATGGGCATTCCTGCAAGGTTGGTCAGTGCAACGATATCTGCTTCTTCAAGATTCTCATCAAGGTCCGGCTTGTTTTGCCTCAACCATTCAAAGGCCTTATCCACAAATTGCTGCTTATCCTCTGCGTTCGTGGGCAATGGTATGTGGGTAAGATTTGACAGTGCTTCAAAGGCTGGTTCATCAATGTCTTCCATGCTGACATCATTATTTCGGAGCCAGTCAAGAGCATCCTGCGCAGCATTGGTCCTTGCGTCCTTCGGTGTCTTCTTGTTTCCCTTTGGTCCTGGCATCACATCTGCGGGCACTCCGGCGAGATTTGCTAAAGCCTGTAAAGTGACTTCATCAATCTCATCAACAGACGGGTCGTTATTACGTAGCCAATCAAGGGCTTCTTCAGCAAGGCTTGCTTTCTGTGAAGGTGTAAGAATACCGTCTGGAAGCGTGATGCCAGCCAACTTAGCCAATGGTGCCAGAGCATCATCATCGAGATCCTTCTCAGGGTGATTGTTCCGAAGCCAATCCAAAGCATCATCAAGCACTTCCCTTTTCTCTCCTGGACTAAAGTCTGTCCCTGGTGCAGAGAGTCCAGCCAGACCAGCCAATGCTTCCAATGTGGGATCATCGAGATCGAGAAGCTCCGGGTCACTATTCCGTAGCCAGTCAAGCATATCATCCAGCACTTGCCCCTTTTGATTTGGTGTCAGTTCACCTTCAGGTAGAGGAACTCCAGCAAGCTTAGCAAGTGCGACAGCAGTCGCGTCATCCAGATCATCTGGACTTGGATCATTGTTCCTTAACCAATTGACAACTTCACTCATGTCCCTTGCATTTGTTCCAGTTGCGGCAGAGCCGCGTGGGATCTCGTGACCAGCCAGTTTCGTCAGAGCAGCAACTGTGGGCTCATCAAGGTCATCAAAGCTAGGCTCATTTTCACGGAGCCAATCAAGAACACTGTCAACAAAATCTTTCTTCTTCTTGGGGGTCAGTTTCTTTGGAAGTGGCACCCCTGTCAATTTGGAAAGAATATTTGCAGTTGGAATGTCAACATCAGACAGTGCAGGATCATTGTTGCGGAGCCAAGCCAATGCCTCGTCCAAGTGCTTCTTTTGCACCTCAACAGGTACCACATCCGCGGGAAGAGCAACTCCAGTTAGCTTTGTGACCTCCTCAACAGTGGAATCATCAAGATCATCAAGGTCTGGGTCATTCTTCCGAAGCCAGCCTATGGCATCTTCCATGTATTTCCTCTTTTTCTTCGGGGTCATCTTCTTGGGCATGGGGAGTCCTGTCAGATTTGAGAAAGCCTCCACTGTCGGATTCTCAATGTCAGACAGGTTGGGATCATTTTTCCTCAGCCATTCAATTGCTTCCTGCACAGCCTCCTTCCTGGAGTCACTCGTTTGAGTGGCCAATGGCATTGCCACCGTAGCCACTTTGGTAACTTCCGCGGCAGTGGGTTCATCCACCTTGCTAAAATCTGGGTCATTTCGACGAAGCCAGTCCACAGAATCATTCACAAACTTCTTGATACCTTGCTGTGTCATCCCTCTCTTTGGAAGGGGTAGACCTGTAATGTTGGCGAAAGCCTGTGCTGTGGACTGGGAAACATCGTCCAAAACTGGATCATTCACCCTCAGCCAATTCACTGCTTTTTCAACAGCCGCAACAAGGTCTTGCTTGGGAATAATTCCAGCTGGCAAGGGAAGACCTGCAAGGCTCAGGACATCTTCCAAGGTTGAGTCGTCCAGGTGGCTGTCCAAGTCTGGGGTGTTGTTTCGAAGCCAGTCAAGGGCATTTTCCATAAACTTCTTCTTGTTTTTGGGACTCATCTTCTTCGGCAGCGGCAATCCAGTGAGCTTAGAGAATGTTTCCAAGGTGGGGTCGCCAAGAACCTCGAGGTTGGGGTCATTATTTCGCAACCAGTCCATAGCATCGTTCATTGCATCCTTCCTCGTCTTCCTCGAAACAACACCAGGGGGCAGGGGCACACCAGCTAGCCTAGTTAAATCATCCAGGCCTGGCTCATCCAGCATTTCAGCAGTCAATGGATCGTTGTTTCTCAACCAGTCCAATGCAGACTCCATGAACTTCTTCTTCGCCTTGGGAGTCATCTTTTTAGGCAATGGAAGCCCTGTTAACTTCGATAATGTCTCAACAGTAGGATCATCAACTACATCCAAGTCGGGGTCATTTTTGCGGAGCCAATTAATCGCATCAGCAAGCGCCTGCTCCTTTGCATCTTTAGGGTTTGCAGATGATGGCATCTCAAGCCCCGCAAGATTCAGCAATGCCTCGACAGTAGGTTCATCCATGTGCTTATCAGGGTCAAGGTTGTTGTTCCTCAGCCACTCCAGTGCATCATCAACAAATGCCTGCTTTTCTGCTTCTGACATGTTCTCCGGCATAGGAACATCAGTAAGGTTTGAGAGTGCCTTCATTGTTGGGACATCAAGACTGCCTGGGCTTGGGTCATTGGCACGAAGCCAAGCAAGAGCATCATCAACAACACCCTTCCTGGTGCTTCTGGGTAGGGTTCCTACAGGTAAAGCAACCCCGGCAAGTTTCGTGAATTCTTCTACTGTGGCATCATCCAGGTTCATTTCAAAGTCAGGGTTGTTATTCCTGAGCCATTCCAATGCATCTTCCATTGCCAACTTCTTGGCATCAAGCGACATATCCTCTGGCAGGGGCACACCTGTTAACCTGGAGAATGCTGCCACCGTGGTGTCATCAATATCATCAAGATTTGGGTCATTATTACGGAGCCAATCCAGGGCATCAGACATCCCTTTCTTCTTTGGGTCGGATTTCGGTAGAGACTGTGGCATCGGTGATCCAGATAGCTTGGTAAGTGCTTCCATTGTTGGGTCATCCAGACTCTTGCTCAAGTCTGGCTCGTTGTTGCGCAACCATTCGACCGCATCATCCACAAACTTTTTCCTGTCATCACCTGAAAGCGACTCAGGAAGAGGAATACCTGTGATAGTGGCTAGGGACTCCAAAGTTGCATCATCAAGGGCATCAGGATTTGGCACGTTGTTTCGAAGCCAATTCAAAGCGTCAGCAACAGCTTTCTTCCTTGCTTTCTTCGGAATTGTTCCTGCTGGAAGTGGCACGCCAGCGAGCTTGGTAACTTCTTCAACAGTGGGATCATCTAGATTGCCATCAAGATCAGGTTCATTGTTCCTCAACCAATCAACTGCATTTTCCATAAACCTCTTCTTTGATTCTGGTGTCATCTTCTTGGGGAGTGGCAGCCCTGTTAGCCTGGAGAATGCTTCAACTGTAGGTTCATCAATATTGCTTAGATCAGGGTCATTATTTCGAAGCCAGTTCACAGCTTCATTCAATGCTCTCTTCTTGGCTTCCATGGGCCCAGACAACGAAGGCAACGGTGTATGAGCAACATCAATTATCCTGTTCGCAGTGGGCTCGTCAACTTTTGATAGATTTGGTTCATCGTTCCGCAGCCAAGCAATTGCATCTTCCATGAACACTTTCTTTTCATCTTGGGACAATATTTTGGAGAGTGGAACTCCAGTCAGAGTGGAAAAAGCCGCAAGGGTAGGTTCATCTAATTCAATGTCAGGAGCACCATTCTCTCTCAGCCACCCCACAACATCAGCAACACCTTCCTTCTTCGCTTCTCTTGAGACAGTCACAGAAGGAAGCTCAGAACCAGGAACCTGCAGCAAGCCATCAAGAGTGGGTTCATCCAGCTTGGACAAGTCAGGTCCTCCCTGTCGCAGCCAATTGACAGCATCTTCCACAAACTTCTTCTTTCCCTCAGCTGTCTTCTGTTTCGGCAGTGGGACACCAGTCAAGTTTGAAAGTGCTTCAAGTGTGCCTTCGTCAAGTTCAACTTCTGGTGCACCATTCTTCCTGAGCCAATCAATCACTTTCTCAACACCTTTCTTCTTTTTGTCTCTTGATACAACCCCACCTGTCACTGGAGCACCAGGCACATTAATCAGGCTGTCTAGAGTAGGCTCGTCAAGTTTGGATGCATCTGGCTTGTTCTTCCGTAACCAACCCACAACAGTATCCAGAAACTTCTTAGTCTCTTTGGGGCTATTCTTCCTGGGTAGTGGAACACCCGTTAGATTGGACAGTGCTGCAAGGGTGGGAGCATCCAGGTCTTCTTTAGGAGGACCATTCTTTCGCAGCCAGTTACAGAGAGACTCGACCCCCTTCTTCTTGGTCTCTCGAGGGACAACCCCAGAAGGCAAGGGAGCACCCGGCACCTGCAGGAGGCTGTCAAGGGATGGCTCATCAAGTTTGGAGGTATCAGGCTTGTTCTTTCGCACCCAGTCAACAACATTGTCCATGAACTTCTTATCTTCCTCAGTCACTCTCTTTGGAAGTGGGACACCAGTCAAGTTGGAAAGTGCTTCCAACGTAGGTTCATCAACATCAGTTACTGTGACTCCATTCTCTCGCATCCATTCAAGAACTTGCTCCACTCCCTTCTTCTTGGTCTCTCTTGGCACAGTTGCTGCTGGCAAGGCAGAACCTGGGACCTGCAACAAACCGTCAAGAGTGGGCTCGTCCAACTTAGACAAATCAGGACCACCCTGTCGCAGCCAGTTCACTGCAGCATCCAGGAAGTTTTTCTTGTCCTTGGGTGTCATCTTCTTCGGCATGGGGACACCAGTGAGATTGGAGAGTGCTTCTAGGGTTGGTTCGTCTAGTTCATCTTTTGGTGGCCCATTCTTCCTCAGCCAATCAACAACGTCCTGAACACCCTTCTTCTTTGAGTCGCGAGAGACGACTCCTTTGGGGAGGGGGGCTCCAGGAATATTCATGAGGGTATCCAGAGTGGGCTCATCAAGCAGGGCTGTCTCAGGCGTGTGCTTCCGTAGCCAGCCCACAGCTTCATCGAGAAATTTCTGGTTTTCTTTTGCTTTCTTTGGCATTGGAATTCCTGTTACAGTGGAGATGGCTCCCAGTATGGGATCATCCAGGCCTTCTGCGGCAGGGGCATTCTTTCTCATCCAGTTCAAGACATTCTCAACTGCCGCCTTCTTGGTCTCTCGAGGCAAAACACCAGATATCAATGGTGCACCTGGTAATTGCATTAGACCGTCCAGTGTGCCTTCATCAAGTTTAGAGGTGTCAGGATCGTGCTTGCGAAGCCAGTTAACAATATCTTCCAGCGTCTTCTTCTTCTTGTCTGGAGCCATCTTTGATGGTCGTGAATCACTCGGCAATGGCAAACCAGTCAAGACAGAAAATGCCTCAACAGTTGGTTCCTCCAAATTGTCCAATGGTGGATCATTTTGTCTCAGCCAGTTGACAGCATTTTCCAATGCTTTCATCAAGGCTGGATCCAGCTTTGAACCAGTTGGCATGGGAGTTCCACTTGCCTTGGCAAAGGCTTCAAAATCTTCATCATCTAACTGCTCCAAGTCAGGGTGGTTGTTTCGCAGCCAATTTAGTGCATCTTCAATCTGTCTGGCTTTCTTCGCCTCTGGTGTCACTGATTTTGGCATTGGAACCCCAGACAGCTTTTCCAATGCATTAGCTGTCAGTTCGTCGAGGTCATCAACATTTGGATCATTGTTCCGTAGCCACTGCATGATATCATCCATCATGTTGGTCTTTTCCTCCTGCGACAAATTGCTAGGCAATGCAACACCAGCAAGCCTTGTGATAGCTTCGACTGTAGGGTCATCAAGATTGTTTTTGATATCAGGTTCATTGTTTCGCAACCAGCTGATTGCATTCTCTGCAAACTTCTTCTTGTTTTTACGAGTCAATTTCTTTGGAAGGTTAAGACCTGTGAGATTTGAAAGTGCTTGCGCAGTTGGGTTGTCAATATCAGATAAATCTGCATCATTGTTTCTCAGCCAGTTGATAGCATCTTCCATTGCCTTGTACTTCCTATCCTTCGGTTCCAAATGAGGCACTGGCATGCCTGCCACTCTCGATACCTCATCAGCTGTAGGTTCATCAACACTGTCTAAGATGGGATCATGTTTTCGGAGCCACCCAACTGCATCATCAACAAATTTCTTCACATCCTGGGGCGACATTCTCTTGGCTGGGAGTGGCAAACTTGTGATGTTTGAAAAAGCCTTCACAGTTACCCCGGACACTTCATCCAAAAGCGGTTCATTTTTGCGGAGCCAATTGACTGCATCAATGACCCTTTCCTTCAGTTGGTTCATCGGTGCCATCCCAGCAGGCAGCGACTTTCCGGCCAGGCTGGCGAGCACCTCAATTGAAGGATTGTCAAGGACATTCGCCATTGATGGGTCATTACTTCGTAGCCAGTCGAGGGCATCCTCCATAAATTTAGCCTTCGATCGTGCCGACGAATCTTCAGGCATGGGAACTCCAGTCAGACTGGAAAGTGCTTCAAGGGTGGGATCATCAAGGCTCTCGACATCAGGGTCATTGTTTCTTAGCCATTCAATTGCCTCTTCCAATGATTTTTCTCTTGCCTCTTTAGACACAGTGCCAGGGGGGAGAGGATGACCAGCAAGCCGAGTCAAGTCTTCAATAGTAGGGTCATCAAGGTTGTTTTCGATGTTTGGATCATTATTGCGGAGCCAGTTGAGGGCATCTGCAACAAACTTCTCTTTATCACCAGGTGTCATGTCGGATGGCAACTGCAAGCCAGTCAGCTTGGCAAGAGACTCAAGCATGGGATCATCAATTTCACCACTGTCGGGATCATTGTTCCTCAACCAATTAATTGCATCCTCCAATCCCTTTCTCTTGGCCTCGGTGGCACTTGTGGCAGGAGGCATTGGAACATTCGCAAGTCGTACAATGCTCTCAACCATTGGATCAGACAGGTTTTGCCTTGTGTCAGGATTATGCTTTCGCAACCAATCCACGGCATTATCCATAAACTTCCTCTTGTTATTGGGGGTCATCTTTTTGGGCATGGGAAGCCCGGTCAGCTTTGAAAAGGCTTCAACAGTGAGATCATCCAAGTCTGAAAGATCAGGATCATTATTCCTCAGCCAATCGATGGCATCCTCAACAGCCCTTTGCTTGGCATCTGCTGCTGGGGACTGATGTGGCATAGCTACACCAGCAACCTGGGTGACTGCTTCAACTGTTGGATCATCCAGATTGCTTTCAATATCAGGTTCGTGCTGTCGGATCCAATCAATAGCCTCTTCCATTCCTTTCTTCTTGGAACCAGCAGTCAGTCGCTTTGGCATGGGCAAGCCAGTCAACTTGGAAAATGCCTGCATGACTGGATCTGAAACATTGTCTAATCTCGGATCATTGTTTCTGAGCCATTCAATTGCCTCTTTCATTGCCTTCCTCTTAGCAGACAGCGGAGTGAATCCCGGTGGAAGAGATTGGCCAGCAAGATTTACAAGATCCTCAATTGTGGGGTCATCAAGGGCTCTAGCTGGAGGTGGGTCATTATTCCGCAACCAATCAATTGCATTTTCCATGAAGTCCTCTTTGGAAGCTGGAGTCAAGACATGGGGCATGGGCAATCCCGTCAGATTGGAAAATGAACCGATTGTGTGATCATCTACATTGTCCAGCCGGGGGTCATTGTTCCTCAACCATCGAACAGCTTCGTCAACAGCTTTCTGTCTATCGTTCTTGTCGCTCGAGGACAACACAAGGCTTTCAACAGCATCAACTGTGGGTTGATCAAGACATTGTTCCAGGTCAGGGTCGTTCTTCCTGAGCCAACCAACTGCATCTTCCAGAAATGACGATTTGTTTAGTGGAGACAGATCTTCTGGAAGTGGAAGACCAGTCAGTCGCGAAAATCCCTCTAAAGTAGCTTCAGGGTGGCCCTCAAAGACAGGATCGTTCTTCCTTAGCCAATCAATGGCTTCTTCCAAAGCAACCTTCAAAGCTTCTCTATCAGGAACACCCTTGGGAGCAGGGTGCCCAGCAAACCTTGTAATGCCTTCAACCGTTGGGTCATCCAGATTGTTCTCGATATCTGGTTCATTGCTTCGGAGCCAATTCACGGCATTCTGGGCAAATTTCTTTTTGTTTTTGGGTGTCATTTCTTTCGGTAAGGGCAAACCTGTCAAGCTGGAAAGGGCCTCTGCTGCTGGACCCTCCATCCTATCTAGTGGTGGGTTGTTGTTCCTGAGCCAGTTCACAGCATCCTCTAGAGCCTTCTTCTGAGCTGGACTCAACTTCGGAGAGCCGTTGAGAGGCACACCAGCAACATTGGCAATCTCCACTGCAGCTGGCTCATCCAGTTTTCCATACTTGGGCTCATTGTTCCTCAACCAGTTGATAGCACCCTCCACAAACTTCTTGTTGGCTTTTGGTGACACTTTGCTTGGCATCGGTAACCCAGTAAGGTTGGAGAAGGCATTCACAGTAGGCTTCTTCACATTCTCCAACTGTGCATCATTATTCCTCAGCCAGTTCACCGCATCCTCCAGAGACTTACGCTGAGCTGGATTTAACTTGGATGAGACAGAAGTTGGGGCCCCTGCAAAATTAATGACCTCCTGTGCCATTGGCACTTCAAGTTTGCCCAGATTGGGCTCATTGCTTCGCAACCAATCAATAGCATCTTCCATGTACCTCCTGTTGTCCTTGGGTGTTTTCGTTTTTGGTACGGGCAACCCAGTCAGGTTCGAGAAAGCTTCAACTGTTGCATCCCTTACTTTGTCAGGCTTTGGGTCATTTGCCCTCAGCCAGTTCACTGCATCATTCAACTCCTTCTTCTGCGCCAAATTTAACACGGATAATGTGGGAATAGGGATACCAGCCACATTGGCAACCTCCTTTGCAGCAGGTTCGTCGATGTGATCAAGCTTGGGCTCATTGTTCCTCAGCCAACCAATGGCACCCTCCACAAATTTTTTGTTGGCCTTTGGTGTCAAATTGCTTGGCATCCGCAACCCAGTAAGATTTGAGAAAGCCTCCACAGCAGGTTTCTTGACATTCTCAAGTCTTGGATCATTGTTTCTCAGCCAGTTCACGGCATTTTCTAATGCCTTCTTCTGAGATGGGGTTAACGAGGATGAAGGAGGCATGGTGACACCAGCTATGTTAGCAACCTCCTTCGCCGTCTGCTCATCAAGGTGACCAAGACTGGGCTCGTTATTCCTCAGCCAGCCAACGGCATCCTCCACAAACTTCTTGTTGGCTTTTGGTGAGAGCTTCCTAGGCATCGGCACCCCAGTGAGGTTAGAGAAGGCTTGTACGGCAGGCACCTTCACATTGTCCAGCTGTGGATCATTTTCCCTGAGCCAGTTCACTGCATCTTCCAGCGCCTTCTTCTGGTCTGGGCTCAATGCAGATGATTTGGGTAGAGAAATTCCAGCCATTTTGGCAACTTCTTCTGCAACTGGCCCACTCACTTGACCAAGAGCAGGCTCATTCTTCCTTAACCAGCCAATTGCATCGTCGGCAAACTTCTTGTTAGCTTTTGGTGAGAGCTTCCTAGGCATGGGTAACCCAGTGAGGTCAGAGAGGGCTTCTACTGTGGGTGCCTTCACATTGTCCAGCTTTGGGTCATTGTCCCTCAACCAGTCCATCGCATCTTCCAATGCCTTCTTTTGCCCTGGGCTCAACGCAGAGGATCTTGGCAATGGAACTCCAGCCATCTTGGCCACTTCCACTGCAGTTGGCTCGTTGACACCACCAAGATTTGGCTCATTGTTCCTCAACCACCCAATAGCATCCTCCACAAACTTCTTGTTTGCCTTGGGCGTCTGACTCTTTGGCAAGGGTAAACCAGTCAGGTTCGAAAAGGCTTCAACTGTGGGCAACTTGACTTTGTCCAACTGTGCATCATTTTCCCTTAGCCACTTCACTGCATCTTCCAAAGCCTTCCTCTGTAGAGGACTCAACTCACTGGAGGTGGGCATGACAGCACCAGCAACATTTGCAACCTCCACAGCTGCTGGCTCGTTGAGTTGATCAAGTTTTGGCTCATTTTTCCTCAACCAACCAATGGCATCCTCCACAAACTTCTTGTTCGCCTTGGGTGTTAGTTTACGAGGCACCGGCATACCAGTTAGATTGGAGAAGGCTTCCACTGTTGGCTTCTTCACGTTGTCCAATTGCGCATCGTTGTTCCTCAACCAGTTCACAGCATCATCCAATACCTTCATTTGTATGTCGCTTAAAAGGGATGAAGATGGCAAGGGAATGCCAGCAACACTTGCTAACTCATTTGCTGTAGCTTCATCCACGTCACCAAGATTGGGATCATTGTTTCTCAACCACCTGACAGCATTTTCCACGAATTTCTTGTTAGACTTGGGTGTCAGTTTGCTGGGCATTGGAGTCCCAGTGAGGTTAGAGAAGGCTTCTACTGTGGTCTCTTTGACATTGTCCAGCTTTGGGTCATTCTCCCTCAGCCAGTTCACGGCATCCGCCAAGGCTTCCTTCTGAGCTCGACTCAGCTTTGGTGCGGTCGGCATTGCCGGACCAACAACACTAGTGATCTCAATTGCAGAAAGCTCGTCAACTCGACTCATGTTGGGCTCATTGCTCCTCAACCAACTGATGGCATCCTCCACAAATTTCTTGTTGGCCTTTGCTGATAGTTTGCTTGGAATTGGCAAACCAGTGAGGGTGGAGAAGGCTTCCACAGTGGGTTCTTTGACATTGTCCAACTGTGCATCATTATTTCTCAACCATTTCACCGCATTTTCCAGAGACTTCAATTGCGCTGAACTTAACCCAGCAGCGGGCATGGCAACACCAGCAACATTTGCAATCTCATTTGCAGATGCATCATTCATTTGACCAAGATTGGGCTCATTTTGCCTTAACCAACCAATAGAATCCTCCACATACTTCTTGTTGGCCTTGGGTGTCTTGCTTTTGGGCACAGGCAACCCAGTTAAGATCGAGAAGGCCTCAACTGTCAGTTCTTTCACATTGTCCAGTTTCGGGTCGTTATTCCTAAGCCAGTTCACCGCATCATCCAAAGCCTTCTTCTTGGCCGGACCTAATTCAGAAGAGGATGGCATGGGGACTCCTGCAAGACTGGTTATCGTTGCTGCTGTGGATGGGTCAACCTTGCTAAAATCCGGTTGGTTCTTTCTCAGCCAGTTTATGGCATTTTCCATGTGTTTCTTGTTTGTTGAAGGTGAAGTCGATGTTGGCATAGGCAGACCAGTCACATTGGACAAAGCTTGGGCAATGGGCATATCCACTCTTGAAAGATCCGGATCATTCTTCCTTAACCAATTGATGGCGTCTTCCATAGCCTTCCTTTTGGCATCTCTATCCGTTGATCCAAGCGGGAGAGGCACTCCAGCAAGATGTGTAATACTTTGCAATGTAGATTCATCCATAGCTTGTGCATGTGGCTCATTGTTTCTGAGCCAATCAAAAGCACTATCAATAAATTTCTTCTTATCCACAGGAGTCCTTGAAGAGGGAAGAGGTATGTCCGTCACAAGAGACAGTGCCTCAAGTGTGGGATCATCTATGCTGCCTGGATGCACCGTGTTGTTCCTCAACCATTCCAATGCATTATCCAGAGAATTCTGCTTAGCATCACCTGGGGTAGATGCAGCGGGTAGTGGTACACCAGCCAATCCAATGATTGCGCCAATACTTGGGTCGGCTAAATCGAGACTGGGGTCATTATTCCGAAGCCAGTCCAAAGCACTGTCCACGAAGTCTCCCTTTGTCTTCTGGGAAATCTTCTTTGGAAGACTCATACCTGTAAGACTTGACAAGGCTTCCATTGTGGGCTCATCAATGTTGTCAATATTGGGGTCATTGTTTCTGAGCCAATCCAAGGAATCTTCCAATGCATTTTTTAGTGCTCCTTGAGACACCATACCTGGTGGAAGAGCATGCCCAGCAAGGCTTGTCACAGCTTCTACAGTAGGATCATCCAGGTGCTTGTCCAAATCCGGGTCATTCTGTCGAAGCCAAGCCAAGCTTTTTTCCATGAACCGCTTTTTGCTGCTGTCAGTCAACTTGCGTGGCAAAGCCAACCCCGTTATCCTCGAGAAAGCTTCAATAGTTGGAGTGTCAAGGCCATCAAGGATTGGATCATTCTGCCTCAGCCAATCAATTGCATCTTCCATAGCTTTTTTCCTGGCTGCTTTGCTTGCAGCCCCTTCAGGGAGAGGAATACCAGCTAATGAAGTGAGAGCTTCCAACGTCGGATCATCAAGTCCCTTGAGATCAAGATCATTGTCACGCAGCCAGGCCAGGGCTTCATCCATCGCATCTTTCTTGTCATCATCACTCATACTTGCATGAATGGGCACACCTGAGAGTTTTCCGAGTGCCTCCATAGTTGCATCATCAATATCACCAAAGTCTGGATCATTGTTCCTGAGCCAATCCAATGCACTATCCATGGCTCTCTGCTTGGCACCAGGTGCAGTGCCATCCACTGGCAATTGCACTCCTGCTAGTTTTGCAAGTGCTTGGAGGGAAGGATCGTCAAGACCTGACGAGTCTGGATCGTTGTTCCTGAGCCAATTCAAGGCATCATCCATTGCAGCTTTCTTCGTCCCTGCTGCTTCCAATCTTGAAGTCATGGGAAGACCTGCCAGGTTGGTGACAGCCTCCACAGTAGGATCATCTAGATGTTTGTCAATATCAGGATTGTTGTGTCTCAGCCAGTTTAGTGCACCTTCCATAAACTTCTTCTTGGTCTTCGGTGAAAGCTTCTTCGGTAGGGGTTCTCCTGTCAGCCTCGAGAATGCTTCAACTGTAGGGTTGTCAACATCATCGACATCAGGATCATTGTCGCGCAACCAAGCCAGTGCCTCTTCCATAAGTTTACGTTTTGGATCTGTTGGCACCATACCACGAGGGAGTGCCTGGCCTGCCAACTTAGTCACAGCTTCAACAGTGGGGTCATCCAAATTGCTGTCAATATCCGGATCATTGATACGCAGCCAACCAATGGCATCCTCCATGAACCGTGCTGTCTTGCCTTGTGTAAGCTTTTTAGGGTGGGGCAAACCAGTCAGTCGTGAGAAGGCCTCTGCGGTGGCCTTGTCAACATCATCTAGGCTGGGATCATTTTTCCTCAACCAGCCAATTGCCTTCTCCAAAGCTTTCCTTTTCTCATCCCGAGTGGAGGCACCAGGTGGCATTGGAAGCCCAGATAACTTCATGAAGTCCTCCACGGTGCCATCATCTAGAAGTCCAAGATTTGGATCGTTGTTCCTTAGCCACTCCAGTGCATCAGCAGCAAATGCTGACTTCTTCCCATCTGTCGTGAATGTCGGCAATTCCAGACCAGAAATCTTCGCCAAGGACTCCAGGGTTTGATCATCAAGGTGGTCCAAATTAGGGTCGTTGTTCCGGAACCATTCTAATGCATTGTCCACTGCTTTCTGCTTTGCCTCTTGTGCGGTGGCTGCTGCTGGCATTGGTGTGCCTGCAAGGCTGGTAACTGCTTCAACAGTAGGGTCATCGAGGTGGCTATCAATGTCAGGATTGTTCTTCCTTATCCAACCCACCGCACCCTGCATAAACTTCTTCTTTGTCTTGCTTGTTAGCTTCTTCGGCAGGCGTTGACCTGTCAACCTGGAAAATGCTTCTGCAGTGGGATTGTCGACATTGTCCAAGTTTGGATCATTCTTTCTCAACCATTTAATTGCATTCTCCATTGCTTTTCTCTTCGCAGCATTGGATATAATGCCTGGTGGAAGGGGTTGATTTGCGATATTGGCCAAGGCTTCAACAAAGGGATCATCTAAGTCTTGGTCCAGTAGCCCTTCATTCTGTCTTAGCCATTCAAGGGCATCATCGGCAAACTGTTTCTTGGTGGAAAGAGTAAGACTATCTGGAAGATCCTTACCAGACAAATTTGCAAGGGCAGCAAGCGTAGCGTCATCGATCATTGATGCATCTGGCTCATTGCTTCGCAGCCAGGCCAGAGCATCATCAACAGAAGCTTTCTTTGCTTTCCTGATTGAAACTGAGGATGGAAGAGGGACTCCTGCCAATTCAGTGAACGCCTCTAGAGTGAGGTCGTCCAAATTTCCATCCAGCCTTGGGTCATTATTTCGAAGCCAGTCCAGCGCATCTTCCATTGCTGTCTTCTTTCCGTCTGCCGTCATATCTGCAGGCAGATCAACCCCTGTTAGCTTCAGGAATGCTTCCATAGTATGATCCTCCACATTGTCTAGATCTGGATCATTATTGCGAAGCCAGTCCAGTGCACCTTCCATTGCAAGCTTCTCCGAATCCATTCCCTTCGAAGCTGATGGCATTGGAAGACCAGCAAGCTTGGCTAGTGCTTCAACTGTTGTCTGGTCCAAGTTGTCCTCAAAGTTTGGGTCATTATCTCGCAGCCAATTCAAGGCGTCATCACAAAACGAGATCTTGTCCTCTGGAGATAGCGAGTCGGGTAGGGGCATACCAGTCAAGTTTGAAAGTGCTTCAACTGTTGGGTCATCAATATCCATGACATCTAGGTTGTTTTCCCGTAACCAGTCTAAGGCGTCAGACAACGATTTCTTCTTGGCTTCTCGTGTGACAACCCCAGCAGGCAAGGGGACACCTGCAATCTTTGTAATTGTTTCTAGAGCATCATCATCCAAATCGCCCAGATTCATATCATTGTTTCTCAGCCATTCTAGAGCATCATCAGCAAAGTCCCCAATAGCTTCACCTGTTTTCGAGGTAGGCATCTGAATCCCAGTGAGGTTGGAGAGTACCTCCAGTGCCGAGTCGTCCAAGTCATCAGGCGATAAGTCATTGCTTCGAAGCCAATCCATAGCATCATCCAGGGATTTTGTCTTTGACTCATCTGGCGACAAAGGTCCCCTGGGGGATGGAATACCGGCAAGCCTTGTTACAGCTTCAACCGTGGGATGGTCCAGATTGCTATCAATATCAGCATCATTCTTCCGCAACCATCCAAGTGCTTTCTCCAGAAACTTTTTGTTATTCTTGGCAGACAGCTTCTTGGGCATTGTCAATCCTGTCAACTTCGAAAAGGCCCTAACAGTGGAAGCATCAATGCCTGAAAGATCTGGGTCATTGTTCCTGAGCCACGAAAGTGCTTTCTCCATGGCCCTCCTTCTTGCATCATCTATGTTCAAGGGAGGGTAGTCCAAAGATGGTCCTGCAAGGTTGAGCAATGCGGCTAGCTTTGGGTCTTCCAGATCTATGGCCTCCATGTCATTGCTTCGAAGCCAGTCAAGTGCGTCATCCAACAGAGCCTGCTTTTGTCCTTGTCCGGAAGACTGCAGCGCACCAGGGTGCAAGCCTGCAAGGTTGGCTAGTGCTGCTAACGCATCATCATCAACATCATCAACATCAGGCTCATTATCTCTCAGCCAACCAAGGGCATCTTCCATGGCATTGGATTTCTGTTCTCTCGATAGTTGTAATTTGGGCATCGAGATACCAGCAATGTCAGCAAGGGCAGCCAGGGTAGGGTCGTCAACATCGCTTCCCTCCAATTCATTGTTCCTTAGCCAGTCAAGCGCCTCATCCATGGCTTTTGACTTCGCATTCTCTGAAAGCTCCCCCCTCGGCAAAGGTACACCTGCAAGCTGAGTCAGAGCTGCAAGAGCATCATCATCCAGATCGCTGACATCAGGATCATTGTTTCGAAGCCAGTTCAGAGCATCGTCCATTGTACGGGATTTATCTCTAGCCTCCACGGAGCCCTTAGGAATCTCAATGCCAGCAAAGCTGGACAGAGCAGCAAGCGCCGAAGGATCCACCCCATCTAGGTTTGGGTCATTATCGCGTAGCCAAGCAAGCGCAGCTTCAGCTGTCTTGGCCCTTTGCTTGTCATTCTTTAAACCTTTTGGAAGCTTCAACCCTGCAAGACTAGCCATTGCTGCTGTTGTTGTGGGATCAAGGTCATCCATGTCGGGGTTGTTATTCCTCAACCAATTCAATGCATCCTCCATTGCCTTTCCCTTGGCATCATCAGACAATTCACCAAGGGGCATTGGCTTGCCAGCAAGTTCTGTCAAAGCAAGCAAAGCATCACTGTCCAGATCATCAACATCAACTGTGTTGTCCCGCAACCAATCCAGCGCACTTGAAAGATATTCCTCCTTTCCCGCACTGGTCAAAGTTTCACGAGGCATTCCAATATCTGCAATGCTGGCAAAAGCCACCACGGTGGAATCATCAAAATCTTGGTCCAAATCAACCTCATTTTGCCTTAACCAACTGAGAGCATCCTTCATGAACTTCTTCTTCTTTTTCGATGTAAGCTTGGTTGGCATTGGAATCCCTGTTACTTTCGAAAATGCAGTTATGGTTGGTGCATCAATGTTGTCAAGGAGAGGATCATTGTGTTGCAACCAGTCCAAGGCATTTTCCATGGTTTTTCGCTTGGCATCTCCAGAGAGTGACCCGCGGGGAAGATCAATTCCTGTAAGGCCTGCGAGTGCCTCCAGCGCAGACTCATCCAGATCGAGCCCATCAAAATCAGGGCTATTATCTCTTAGCCAGGCTAATGCATCATCTGCAGCTGCAGCCTTAGTCTCGTCTGAAAGGTCCCCTCGAGGCACTGATATTCCAGCAAGATTTGCCAATGCAGACAGTGCGTGCTCATCCATGTCATCAATGTCTGGGTCATTGTTTCGTAGCCAGTTTAGGGCATCATCCATGGTTTGCGCCCTCTCGTTTTGGGTGCGCAAACCCTTTGGCATAGACATCCCTGCGAGATCTGCTAACGCTGTTACAGTTCCAGGGTCAAGACCACTAAGATCAGGGTTGTTGTTCCGCAGCCACCCCAATGCGTCTTCCATTGCCTTGGCTTTTGAATCTTCTGACATCTTTGCTCTGGGCATTGGAACACCGGTCAAACCTGACAGTGCTTCAAGAGCTGAGTCATCAACATCTTCGATACCGCCAGTGTTACTTCGGAGCCACTGCAAAGCTTCATCCATGGCATCAGCTTTCTGCTGGTTAGACAGCTCAAGTCCAGGCATGGCAACCCCAGAAAGGTTCTCCAGTGCCTTGAGCGTGTCGAAGTCAACACCGTCCAAGTCTGGATTGTTATTTTTGAGCCAACCGAGGGCATCCTCCATTGCCTTTGACTTTGCTTCCTCAGAAAGTTCTGCTTTCGGGATGCTAAGGCCTGCCAAATCTGAAAGGCTCAACAGAGCAGCATCGTCAAGATCTCCAGATGGGTCGTTCTCTCGAAGCCAGCCGAGAGCATCATCCATCAAAGTCTCTTTCATATTCAAGCTGAGCTTTCCCTTGGGAATGTCAATACCAGCAAGAGTGGCCATTGCAGCTAAAGATTCGTCATCGACGTCATCAATATCCAAATCAGCACTTCTCAGCCAGTCCAGAGAATTTGCCATTGCTTTGGATTTCACATCCTCAGACAATTCTGCTTCGGGAGTTGGTAGCCCTGCTAGGTTGGAGAGTAAATCAACAGTACTGTCATCCAGGTCTCCAAAGTCAAATTCATTGCTTCGCAACCAGCCTAATGCGTCATCCATCGCTTTGGCCTTGACATCAGCCCCCAGTTTAGGTTTTGGCATTTCCATTCCTGCAAATTTTCTGAACGACTCAAGAGTAGTGTCGTCAACATCTTCCAGGTTGATATCATCATTCAGTTTAAGCCAATCCAATGCATCTGACATTGCTTGTGCCTTCCTCTCTTCCGGGGAGATAGGGCCTTTTCTCGGCCCCAAGCTGATTTTTCCTAAACTAGATGCAAGGGGGTCATCAATCCCATCAGCCCCAACATTGCCACTTCGCAGCCAATTCAACGCATCCTCCATAGCCTTTGCTTTCGGGTCGTTCAGGTCAATGCCAACATCAAGACCAGCAATCCCCCCAGAAGCCGCTAGAATCTTTGCAAGAGCATCGGGGTCATCCAGTCCATCAGTCCCTGCCTCTGAGCCTCTGAGCCAGTTCAACGCTTCATTCATTGCATTAGCTTTCCTCTCTTCATCAGAAAGGGCTCCAATCCTAGGCCCTGCCGCAATCTTTGCATAGGAGGCAACGGAGATGTCATCCAAATCACCCCCAGCTGCATTTGTCTGCCTAAGCCAGTTCAAGGCATTGGCCATGTCCTGGGCCTTCTGGTCGCCAGGGGACAATGGACCATCAAGGCCACCCCCCGACGCAGCAAGAATCTTAGCAAGTGCATCAGGGTCGTCCAAACCATCAGTCCCTGTTTCTGCACTCCTGAGCCAGTTTAAGGCATCATTCATGGCACTGGCCTTCCTTTCTTCATCCGTCAGTGGTCCAGTTTTAGGGCCCTTCCCAATTTTGGCATATGAGGCCACAGAGATGTCATCCAAGTCATCCCCCGCAACATTCTTCTGCCGGAGCCAATCAAGGGCACTGGCCATGTCTTGCGCTTTTTGATCAGCTGGGGAGCCACCAAGCCCATCCGATGAGGCCGCCAACATCCTAGCAAGGGCATCTGGATCGTCCAACCCATCAGCCCCTGCTTCAGAACCCCTGAGCCAGTTCAGTGCATCATTCATTGCACTGGCCTTCCTTTCTTCATCTGTCAAGGGCCCAGACCGAGGGCCCTTGCCAATTTTGGCATATGAGGCCACAGAGATGTCATCCAAACCTCCATCTGCTGCATTGCTCTTCCGAAGCCAGTCGAGCGCATTCGCCATATCACGTGCTTTTTCGTCTTCCGGAGACAAAGAACCACCGATACCTTCGCTGGTAGCTGCCAGCATCTTTGCCAGGGCATCAGGGTCATCCAACCCATCAGTTCCTGCCTCAGAACTCCGAAGCCAGTTGAGGGCATCATTCATTGCATCGGCTTTCCTCTCTTCCTGGGTTAGAGGGCCTGTTCTGGGACCAGCTGCAGCCTTGGCATAAGAAGCCACTGAGATGTCGTCAAGATCAGAACCTGCTGCATTGCTCCTGAGCCAATTCAAAGCATTGGACATGTCCTGCGCTTTCTGGGCCCCACCGGAAAGTGGAGCTCCAAAGCCATCAGCTTCTGCTGCCAACATTTTTGCCAGGGCATCAGGGTCATCCAGTCCATCAGTACCTGTCTCTGAAGTCCTCAGCCAGTTCAAGGCATCTGTCATCGCTGCGGCCTTCTTCTCTTCGTCTGTCATGGGGCCAGTTCTGGGCCCAGTGCCAGGCTTCCCGAAAGATGCAACAGATGGGTCATCAAAACCCATTGGGACAGCAGCGTTCTCTCTCATCCAGTTCAAGGCGGCCATGTTGCCAGCGTCTGCATCCGCTGCCGCAGGCATGGGGATCGACCCAGCACTTTGGAAGGAGGCAATCGACATGAGGTCCATCGGGGAATCGTCTGCTGCGTCATTGGTCCTCAACCATGCAAGCGCATCAGCCATTGATTGTGCTTTGCGCTCCTCGTCTGTCATCGGCCCACCTTTAGGAAGAGCTCTTGGATCCACTGATTGCAAGTATGATGCCACGGAAGGTTCGTCGCCAGCGACAGACTTGTCACCACCGCTACGAAGCCAGTTCAGTGCATTTTCCAGGTCATTCGCGTGGGCATCTTCTTCAGCACGAGAAAGTCCAGCCATTCCAGAAATTTTCGTGAAGGAAGCAAATGAAGGATCATCAAGAACCACATCGTCCACCGCATCATTCGATTGCAGCCATGCTAGTGCGTCTGCCATCGACGCGGCTTTCTCCTCCTCAGCCGTCTTCGGTTTGGTAGGGTCGAAGACAATTTTTGATGAGGCGACAGAAACATCAGCAACACTTGCGTTTTCATTCCCCGGCTCACGGAGCCAGCTCAGCAGGTTATCCATCGTTTCACTCTTCTGAGAAACGGACAGGTCACCGCCACTAGGAATGATCGATTCCACTAGCTTGAATGACTTGACGGTCATGTCGTCGAGATCGGGATCATCATAATTGAAGTCGTTGTTGCGAAGCCATCCAAGGGCGTCTTCCATTTCGTTTGCTCTTTGCGCCTCCAGCGAATCACCCAGGTCGCCCGGCGGGACGTTATCCCCCGCGGCAACTCCCGAGGGATCGCCGTATGCTCCGCCATGTTCTTGGTCCCGTAACCAACCCAGAGTTTCGGCCATCTTTCTAGCTTTCTTACGGTCTTCGTCGTTCAGTGAACCATCTTTCCTCCTTGCGCTCAACCATTTGTGCGCTTTGTCGAGCTTCTTTGTGAGCTTGTCCGCCTCTTTCTGCGTCATGTTGGAGCTCCTGACAGCAAACACTCTTCCCTTATCATGCCACCACTTCAGTAGTGGCCCGAGTTCGTTCGTCACACTGTACATCTGCTCAATCTCTGAGGGCAAGAAGCAGGATGGCTCATTAGGGTCAAAGGATTTGCTCTTATCCACTCGTTCCCACCAATTTCCAACATCCTTGGCTTTCTCGACATTTTTCTTCTTTTCTGCGCGTCCCTTCCCGCCTGCGAACCAGTCAAAGACATCGTCCATGTGATAAGCAACCACATCGGCAACATCCTCCTGACCTTTGCCAGTGCGACTCCAATCCACTCCACCCTCAGACTTGAAGGCATCCTTGTCGTTTTGCTCAAGATATCTCGTTATCTGCATCAACTGATCCACTTTCTTCCTGTCGGCACGCTTCAACGACTCTGTGTCACAGTTGTAGCCTCTGTCGCGCCACCAAGATACCGCATCTCCAAGATCTTTGCAAACATCCTTGTCGTTCACATCCCCATCCTCGTCTCCGGACCACACACCAAGGACACCCTTCAGCTTGTTCAACTTATCTGGGTGGTCGCTTTTCTTCTTCTTCTTTGTAGTACGATTCCAAGATAACAAGTCATCAAGCTCTTTCGACGCACGAGCAGCACGTTCTGCGTCAACTGGTGAGCCGTATTGACCCCACCACTGCGCGAATCGTTTTGCTTTCTCGTACTTTTTGGCCTCGGCCTCCGCGTCGTCCAAATCCATAAATTGTCCCACTTTGCGGAACCATCCCATCGCGTCTTCGACCTCCTTGACTGCTTTCTCAGCCTCGGGAGCTGGCAGTGAATGTAGCGCTGGAACTTTTCCTGGTTTACCAATGGCATCGTGCCAGAGAGACACCGCTTCCTCCGCTTGGGCAGCCCTGGACCAATCAACCTGCGCTTCCTCCTTTGCCTGGTCGGCATCGAAGTCCTTGCCACCATCATCGTCCCACCACTTCATTGCGTGCTTCATTTCGCTCGCCACGCTTTCCGCTTCGTCTGCTGTCAAAGGGTCGGCCGATTTCATTCTCTGCCACAGACTCATCGAATCGAGCAGCTTCTCAACCGCGCTCCGCTCAAGCGGGTTTTCAATGACACTCTCGAGGCTACCCAACGGCTTGCCGAACTTCTTCCATATTTCCAACGCATTCTCTAGCTCATGTATGCTCTCCTTGTTCCTCATGTATGTCATTACATCTTCAGGCGTGTCGTCACCAGAATTGTAAGCTGGCATCTGCATTCCGCCCCAGCCACCAAAGATTTGCGCCAACTTGTCATAAGTCTTTCGGTCGTCGGGATCCATCTTCTGCGGCTTCTTCTTCTTATTTCGCGACCACCATTTCATGGCTTCGTCCAATTCCTTCCCACTCGATTCGTCCAAGGACTCTAAGGACTTGGCTCTCCAGTTGCGCATCCCTTCTTGGACTTTGTTGAACTTGATCAGATCCTCGCCTTCGAAATCTTCCGGATCCATGCTCTTTCCGTTTCGCTTCCACCACGACAACGCGTCAAGCAGATCACCTGTCGCTCGCTCCTGCTCAATAGACCCGTCGTCATTCCAATCGGAGAAAATTTGCTTTAGTTTCTCGTACATCTTCAGCTCGTCCAAACTTGCTTTGTCCGGGTCGAAACTTTTACCGCTGCGTTTCCACCATCCTAGCACTTCCTCAATTTCTTCCTGAACTTTCTTTGCATCTTCCACACTTGCAAAGGGGTCGTTTCGTAGAAAAACCATTGCTCGCTTAATCTTCATCATTCGCTCGGCTTCGAAGGGGTCAAGATCACTCTCGTCAGCCCCCTTGTTCCTCTTCCAGAACTTGACGGCGTCTTTCATCTCCTTTGCCACTTTCTCGGAGTTAACTTCCTCGGAGGGCTCCTTCAGTCCCCAAGCATCAAAGCAATGTTTCACCTTCTTGTACATGCTGATTTCCAATTGAGGCGCCGTCTCGGGATCAAAAGCACTTCCATTCTTGCGGTACCAGTCGAGCGCTTCTTCTAACTGCTTATCGGCTGTCTTGGGAGTTGGCGACGAACGGAACGTCCATTCTCCCATGCACTGCTTGACTTTCTTGAACGGGTCAACCTTGGTGGGTCCAACGTCCGCTTGAAGGTCGTCAAAGTCTTGGTTGAGAAGTCCTTCCATCTTCGCTTCCAAATCTTTGGCGATCTTCTTCGCTTGGGACGGGTCGGAAGCTGGGTCAAACTCGAGTTTTTCCTTGGGTGGTCCAGCTTTGGCGCGGTACCAATCGAAGAAGTGGTCCATTTTGCGGAATTGATCCGACTTGACACCAAGTTCCGCCATGCTTTGCTCGTAGTCATCTTTGTGTTCGAACCACCAGCTCAAGCACTCCTGGAGTTCCTTGGCTTTCTTTTTGTCGCTGAGACTTTCGTCTCCCCACTTGCTCAAAATTTCCCTTGTAGCAAGCGCTTTCTTGTCGTCAGCAGTAGGCCCCTGGTAAAGCTTCCCACGATCGGCCCACCACTGCAAAATCTCCTGCATTTCCTCCGCGCTTTCCGCGAGAATGCCTTTGTCGGCTTCGACTCCTGCCTGTTCATCATGATAGGCTTTGGTCCACCAGCCCATGGCATCTTTCATTTGTTTGGTTCGAGTCTCTCCCGATTCGGCGGAAACCTCACCGGCATCTAGCTTTTCGTACTTAGGAGCTTCCCGGGTCCTAAGGTTGGCCATAATGTCGAAGCTGAGGTCCGCTCCATCAAACTCGTCGATTGGTTTGAAATCGTCGTCTACGCCTAGATCGATTCCGGAAATCTCGTCAATGTCCACATCAGGATTCGAGGATTCCCACCAATTCATGTCGCCTTTCATCTTTTTCGTGTTTGCGTCGGCCGCCGCCGCGGCATTGGGATCCCCACCAGATCCCAAATCCAACCACCAAGCAGCGGCATCCTGCATCTCCTGCGCCAGCTGTTTGGTTTCGGTACCGCCCTTCTTGTCGCCGGCGGCGGATTTCTTCTTTGATTTCGTCTTCCTCTCGTCATCACTATCATCGTCATCCACCACATCCGACTTCTTCTTCTTCTTCCCAGCAGAATCCGACTTCTTCTTCCCAGTTTCCGTCTTCTTCTTCTTGGTAGTTTTCTTGGGAGCAGGCTCGACCGACGAGGCAACGGAGCTTCCCTCTCCGATGCTGGCGACGGCTGCCTGCTTCTTCTTCTTCGCCTTCTCTTTCTTCTTCTTCTTCTTCTCCATCACGTCATGGTCAACCAAGGATGCGGTTTGGCGGCTATCCTCAGCAGCATCATCGGCCCCGAGGCCGAACCAGTTCATCATCTTGGAAAAGTATTCTCAATGGAGTTGTAATCAAACAAACTGCTAAAAGAGAATATGTATCGACACACTCACACTGGAATGAACTAGAGTGATTGTTGTGTCGTCGTATCGTATTGTTGTCGTCTAGAAGTAAGTGTCGTTCCGATGAAACCAACACTATTATCCAATCTAAAAATTCAGAATCCAATCCGACTCGTTTCCTTCCAACAAATCTTTCTCGTTCCTAACTCTTTCTCAAACAATCAATCTAGCGCTTTCGCTACGATAACAGCACTCTTTGTCTCTACTACGGCGACTGTAGTAAAGTTAAGCACTGCGTATAAAAGGATCGTCACAGTCTCCTTACAAACCCAACAACTACTTGTTTGGCTCGGTTCGGATGTTAAAACTCGACAATGGTCGAAACGAAGGGAAAAGCAAAAAGCACCCTCGAGGCGCAAAAAAGGGGGGTTCACCCGCGCCCTCTTCAAAAGATCGCAAGGTTGCTACCAAAATATTCTCGTGGGAAGCACACAAACATGTTAGGTATTGAGTCGAATGAGTCGATCCAGTCGTATCCATGACCCGGTTCCACACCTTGCATACAACCGGCAGCAGGATTGGCTTTTTTTAGTTAGAAGACACAATGACCCATTCTTATGACGTCATACAAGGAACCTAGAGACACCCGTATGGCCCTTATTTATAAGATAAAGAAGAGAAGTACAGAAGAAGCCTAGATGGAGATTTCGAATGACGAGTCCTCAGTCCCCACAACAGATGCCGGTACCGCACCTGGATTGGGGAATTTATTGTGGCATTTGATCAATTCAGAGTAAGTCACAAGACATAAATGTCAAATAAACAAATTGACAAAATCAACCGGATTTTTTGGCTCGACTCGACTCCTTGACTCCAATTGACATGGACCAATGACCTTTTGATTTCATCCCTCATCAACCACCTACCGGTACCGTACCATGGCCAATGGTCCAAACAACAGTACAAGCAGAGAGAAGCTGCCGATTGTTGCGCTTCATGGAAGACCAGGCGTCATTGTCGAGGCGTCAATGGCCTCTCCGTGGCGTGGAAGCAGTCATCGACCGAAAGTGGCAAGAAGGAAAAATGCCGCTGTAATCCATAGATGCACTATCACGGTAGCCAAAGGAAAAACTCCGTTCGATTCATCGCTCAGCAGTAGTCGCTTGGTACAGGCGTCGCTCTCATGGTCGCTCTTGAAAGATCGTCGGAAGAGGCGAGCTTCTTCGGACTTTAGCTGTTTCTCTCGCTGCCCTTGCCGTGTTTCCAGCCTATCCAGACAAAAGGAGCCTGTCATGGTAGATCCTTCTTGAAAAGGAGTCCACAGTGTAGCCGCTGTGAAGAGGAGGTAATGGCATCTTGATGGAGTAATTGTGTCATTGTGTCGAATAATGAAACAGGACAACAAGTGGCTTGTCATTGCTGGAGGACTATCGATCACTTTGTCCAGGTGCACAAATTGTGAGCTAATTTAAGATTAAGAAAACGTACTACAAATAGCACTGGTGCCTATCCTCGACAGTCGCCACCAGCATGTAGGGGCTCTGCAATAGCTCAGCGAGTCGTGCTTCCAAAGTATGGTCGCACTAATCGAAAGTTGATGGGCTCGATGTAGTTCCTTCGCTGAATATGAAGAGTTCCTGATGCTTTGTTGAAACTCACCACCTTAAAAGGGCCAACGTTGAGTTGCATCTTCGGATCCATCGAACTGCTCTTGATCAGAACGTGATCACCCTTCTTGTAGTTATGGGCAATCCTTCTTCGGTTCTCTCGAGTGTTGTTCAATTGGATCGCTGCTTCTCTGCGTTGTCGAACACGTTCGATGTCCGCTTCCATCTTAGTCCTCAGAATCATATCTCTCTGGTAGACCAGTTGAGATGGTGAATACTTGGTCACTCCATGGACAGTTGCTCTCATGGCATAGGCCGCCGCACTTGTCAGATCCTTGATGGGATCTTCCTTGAGGTGCTTGGTTGCAATCTGGACACGAAGCATGTCTCCTAAGACTTTGTGCATTCGCTCCACAATGGCATTCGCTCTTGGATTCTTCGCAGTGATTGGTTCTGGCTTAACGAACCATCGGGTACATGTAGCATGAAAACTTCTACAGTCAAACTCGCCACCTTGATCAAAGATAACTCGGCTTGGTCGTGGATACCGTCGTAGCCACTCCTGAATGAATAGATCCGCAATCGTCTCACTCTTCTTGGTCGTGATTGGAATGATCTCGGGCCATCCAGTGAAAACATCAATGATCGTAAGGGTATGAAAGATTACTTCCTTGTTGTCCACCGTTGCTTTCCACGGTCCGGAAAGGTCCACTGCCACGTCCTTCCATGGCTCGGTCTCTGGATCTTTCAATGGAATCTTACCGTAACCTCGCATTCCTCGCTTACCTAGTTGACATGCATGACAGCTCCTAATGTAGGTCCGAATCTGTTCTAACATCTTCGGCCACGTGTAATGTTGTCGTAAAGTATTGTACAGACGGTTCACTCCGG
>CAICTM010001152.1:0-35644 GCA_903772945.1 Seminavis robusta | reverse complement strand
CATTTGCTTCCTATTGTGGCTGGCGCGTAAGTACAAAGCAGACTATTTGAGATTTAATTCAGATATATTTAGTAATGATTCTCAGCTTTGCCCTTTGTTTTTTACCTCAACGCCATGTTTACGGTGAGAAGCATCGCCGGACCTTATGCCCCACTACTCATGAATTTGATGGAGTTCATCAGATTTCAGCTGGCACGGAAGCATTTGTGTACGTGGTATTTGACAATTGCCACAAGAGGTGGACTGAACTATACAAGTGGCGCTATGAAGAAGGGGGCCAAGGAAGCTACCCTACATACAGCAGCAAGAACCCAGTACTTTTCGCTTAAAGGGAAAATACTCTGATAATTATTCTGGCCAGAAAGAGTTTGGGGGGTGGGTTGCTGAAGGCATTGAAATGTTTGAGGAGGTCAAGGAAGAGTTCAAGATTCGGGGAAACGCGAGAGACGAATCAATTTGAGCAGTTGGTTTGAAATTGATACAAAGTTTGTTGAAATGCTGAAGGTAAGTGCAACAGTCTGTGCGCAATACCTGAAATTATTGCCAATCATCTATATACCTGTACTTTTGCCTCACTATTCAGAAACGCCATCACGAGGCTATGGCGAAAAAACATGACAAAGCTTCGGCAACCTATCAACTGAAATTAGACTCCCAGCAGCGAAAGCGCGAGGCAAAGGAGGCACGAAAGCACAAAAAGAGGAAGAGAGCCAGCAACCTTGATGATTAACCAGGGGGCTCCACTGAATATTTTGGGCCTGATACTTCCTGATTTTGACCTTTCGGTACAGATCCATCCCCTTGTTGCTGTTGTTTTCGTCGGTTGCAGGGTGCTCAGCTGGTTATTTTTGCACCCCCACTCACTTTCCGAAACTGTACATCTTGACCTTTTGGTTGGACCTTGCCTATTAGTGTTCTGTTTGTGGTTGCACGTGTGAATGCAATCTGTACAAGGTCCCCGTATTTTAAGCATGTGTTTGGTCATGATATGTTATTTTCCATGACCGTTCCCACTACTTTTAAATCCTAATTCTCTCCTAGTATGTTATTATTTCACTCTATTTTTCTTCTATTTCTGTAGTCTAAGGTTCTTACCATTCTGTATTGCGAACGGCCTGATCTACAACAGAATGGTCTGATCACGAGGAAGGTAGCCACTTAGCAATTTGTTGGCAGTTGGCTTTCTGCCGAAATTACACAGTGCACATGACAAACACCTTCTGAATTGAAGAACGTAGGCAGAAAGCTGGCTGCCTGACAAGTTGCTAAGTTGGCTTGCTTTCGTCCTGATTCTAGATTTCTGTTCTGTGCTGGAATCCAAGCTTCACCTTCTGAATTGGGGGAAAAGGTCCATATTGCTACCTAGGACATAATCCTTTGTAAGACGAGACCATGTCTATGTCAAATTTTGACCTACTACTGTTTGCCCCTTATCTTGACCAAAGGTCATTCGAGGCTTCTTAGACGATCCACGGGGGATCTTTCGCTGGACTTGACCCTGCCCTACTCAGATCTCGATGGCTTGTACGGTACGGGATCTTTGTTTGTCGCTTGCTCACGCCTGCATGATGAGCATTAGTTAACTAGATACTTGCTTTTTTTGTTGTTTGCTACTGTTTGCCACTTCTCTTTTCCGCTTCGGTAGCAAACTCCGTGAGATATTCTCGCATCCAGAGGGGAGCTAATTTTTGAATTTGGCGTTTTCGCATCCACAGATCCAAGGCACCCCAACATCCACCCGGCAGGAACCCCAGAGATCCATGAAGCCGACATCGTTTCTCGTTCAAAGCCTCTATGGTGAAAGTTCCAATGTGGACTGCTCTGTTTCGGGTGGAGAATCTCTTGTCGAGAAACTGGGAACTGATTTGTACCGAAGCAGTCTTATCATTATCACTAGTATTGGGTTTTCTCATGGATGTGATAGAGTCGATACTGCGAAAGGTTTTCCCTTGGAACAAAGACTCTACCACCCAGAGACTTCCCTCTTGATGGACGAATTCCTCGGGGTGGATTGTCACCAGCCCATGGTTCTTGCTGCGTTTCTTGAACTCCACCTTGGTAACCCGGCTCACAAAGGTCGGCCGATTCTTCACATCACAAAGGGTCTCCCACAGCACTTCCATGGGAGCGTTCACATCACAAGAAACCTTGACAGTCAAGGACATTGTCATATCGTTCCAGCCAGTGGGTTGGTTTTGGTCAACAAACTTATGAGTAATCTTGGATCTTGGAGACCCGTTCTGTTGTTGCATTGTACGTATTTTCCGCGATCTTGGTATTCGCTCCACGACTGACTGACTCGACCAAGGCGCATGGTCACGAAGCTTCACTCCTTATTTTGTGTTCTTGGCCGACCTCGTCCACCATGAGCCAGCCATGAGTCGGGAGTCGGTGGGATACCGATACGGGGGGTTTAGAGTAGGACTGTCGAGCACGAGCATCAAAGAACGGTTCCTACGTACCGGTACACCGCAGTCACGGCGCCGGATGCTGGACCTCGAGTGGCTTTCTGGGTACAATGCCATGTGCACGCAGTGTGCCAGAGTTCTACTGGCACCGCCAACAGGAGCAATGATCCCGAGCAATACATGGCTTTGAAGACAACGTGATGCCGTTTCGGGAACCCAAGGAACCAACCAGAGCCTTTTCCTAGCAACCAATGCCTTCAAAAGTAAGATCGGGCAGGCCAAGCAACGCCAAAAGTCTTTGAAAAAAGACAGTTCGGCGCAGCCTCATTGAGAACCATACCAACCGTTTGCTTTGCTTGTGGCACCGACAGACCTTCGCAGCATTGGAGTGGCTGACAGTCCTACTGCACAAAAAGTGTTCTCAGGTGAGGAGCATTCATTCCAATGGTCATGATGGCTACCAAAACGGCGTACGGCAGCCACCTTCAGCTTGGCTTCCTATTGACGGGCAACCACAGCAGCACACCAAGAACAGCAACATTATATCCATAGCTGATTCAGTGCATTTCCATAGCTGTAGCAGGGCGCTAAGTTCTTTTCTGTGACAATAATGGCAGCATTGTCCACGGCTACCAACAACATCAAACTTGGTCGGTGGCACGGAAATCGGTTCGCCCCAAATCCATCTAGCTACATGTATATGAGCCACCAGACCATCCAAACGTACTAGGAAAGTACAGAAACCCACTAACCACCAGTATCTCAAAGAAAGTCTCGAACCCAAGCCACTACCTCCACATCATCAGCATCCAACAAACCATCTTCATTCCATGAGCAACCATTCTCAATTGCATATTTCAGCGTCTCCAAATGGCCATTCTCATCCCAAGGACATCCATTCTCGTGGGCATATTTTAGGACTTCCAAATGGCCTCTCTTAGCACCATCAATAATGCATTTTCGTCCATTCCATGGACAGCCATTTTCATGGGCATACTTCAAAATTTTCAAACGGCCCCTTCTAGCAGCTGCATCACATGTCCGTGCAGTCCACGGACAGCCATGGTCATGGGAATATATCAAGACTTCCAAATGGCCATTCTCAGCAGCACCGCTACATGTCTCTGCATTCCACTGACATCCATGTTCATGGGCATACTTCAGGGTCTCCAAGTGGCCCATGCGAGCAGCTTCGGAGCATGTCTGTGCGCCCCAAGGGCATCCATGTTCATGGGCATACTTCAATATTTCCAAATGGCCTATTGCGGCAGCGGCAACACATGTTTGCCCATCCCATTGACATCCATGGTCATGGGCATACTTCACAATTTCCAAATGACCTTCCCAAGCAGCTCTGGTGCAAGTCCATTCATCCCAAGGACAGCCATTTTCATGGGCATATGTCAACACTTCCAAATCTCCCCCTGCTGCAGCTTCAGTGCATGTGTTCATATCCCAAGGACATCCGTTTTCATGGGCATATCTCAGGATTTCCAAATGACCTTTCTTTGCAGCTCCGGAGCATGTCCGTGCAGTCCACGAACAGCCATGTTCATGGGAATATATCAAGACTTCCAAATGGCCATTCTCAGCAGCTTCGGAGCATGTCATTGCGTTCCACCCACATCCATGTTCATGGGCATATTTCAGAATCTCCAAGTTGCCCTTTTCTGCAGCTTTAGAACATGTCTCTGCGTCCCAAGGACATCCATTTTCATGGGCATACTTTAGGATTTCCAAATGACCATTCTCTGCAGCGTAGCTACATATATATGCATCCCAAGGGCACCCGTTTTCATGGAGATACTTCAAGATTTCAAATTGGCCATTTCTCGCTGCATAATAGCACGTACCTACGCTCCAACCGTCGCAACCATTTTCATGGGCATATTTGAGGATCGCCAAATGGCCGTATGCTGCCGCATTTTGGCATGTGCGGTTATCCCAATTGGATCCCTTGTTCCGGAGCAATTGAAGAACTTGAAGATTCCCCAGCCTGGCAGCTGCAGCACAGATTTGAGAGCCAGAAATCTTTCGTCCAGTTCCAGTTTGCCGATTTGATTGCCAATACTCTGTGCATGGCACAGAAGAGACAATGGCAGTAGAGAAAGTATCTGTCTTTGTGGCGCTGCGCCCGCCATAACGATCACCAGCATCCATAACCTCTGGAGGCTTCTCCACAGTGTCACAGTAAGCAGTGTAAAGATCTTTCATGTTGCTGCTGATGGGCGCCACAAAGGCAAATTGCCCCATACCAAGAAAAGGAAGAATCTGGTTAACCCAGATATCTTTGTGTTGTAAACAGGAGTCATCTTGGCCAAGTTTGAGATTGGTAGTAGCCTGCTGAACAACTTGATCCATAGCTTTAGTCAGCTCTGCCTGCAACGCCAACACAGTCTCCATGTGAATTGCCGCTTGTGTTTTGCTTCTGTTGCTGTTGCTCTTCTGTTGTGTCTGCAGTTGCCTCAAGACTAGTGAGAGCTGTAGCGAGAGAGCTTTGAAAGCATCTTTCGTGGAAAGCTGGATATCAACATCATCAGTTTGTTTTGCTTTCTTTTGCTGCTCTGGAGTTGCCAAGCCGCAGTCCACTGGTACCAGCCCTCTCTTGCCATTGTGATGCTCCATTGTTGTCCTTTTTGCGGATAAAGATGTTTGTTGTGGTGTTCATTACCTCGGCAGTCTATCTGCCCGAGCCCTCACCCCCTTTTTTACCTCGGCAGGTAAACTGCCTGAGTTCTCAACCCCTTTACCTTGGCAGTCTATCTGCCTGAGCCCTCACCCCCTTTTTTGGTATTTCCTGTTTCCTGCTTCCTGCTTCCTGTTTTCTGTTCCGGTGAAGCCAAAATATAGGGATAGAGATAGGCACAAGCCAACTCTATAAATTTAGGGGTAGGAATAAATCATGATTATTCAAAGTTAGTGCACTCAACACAATAAGCCAGCAGAAGCTACAAAAGTTACAGGTATGTACGGGAGTGACAGCTGTAAAACTATGGTTAGAGGGCGACAACACACGACGAAGTGTTGTCGCCAGAGCTAGCATAAATTAAAAAGAAGGTTATAATGAAGGAATGATACCGGGCGGCAACACACGACGAAGTCGGGTGTTGTCGCCAGGGCGACCTTGAAAGAAGGGTGCAATCTCAAACATGTCATCATTTTTCTATCTGTCTTTCTGCCGAGGTATCGCAGCTCCCGCTGACTTAAATGCTATTTCCTATTTCCTATATCCTATTTCCTATTCCGGTGAAGCCAAAGTATAAGGATAGAGATAGTCATAAGCCAACAAAACTGAACATTGATGGTTCAATACAAGTTAGGGGTAGGAATAAATAATTAATATTTAAGGTTAGTGCAATCATCACAACAGCACAATAAGCCAGCAGGAGCTGTAAAGGTTAGAGTTACAATAAGGGAATGGCAGCTGGTAAATTATAGAGTAGCGGGCGGCAAGGCACGACGTAGTCGGGTGTTGTCGCCAGGGCTAGCTTAATAAAAAGAAGGTTGCAATGAGGGAATGAATGATACCGGCCGTCGCCAGGGCTAGCTTGAAAGATGGGTGCAATCCGAACATAATCCTCCTTCTTCTATCTGTCAATAAGTTTCTAGAAGGTTCAGTTCCAGTACGGAAGTAGTGGACTGGACCTCGCTGAAACCCTTCCTCAGGGACAGCGGTAGTCAGGCAGTTCAGGGAGCCTTGTCGTGCCTCAGGAGTATTCCAACACCTCCAGTAGGCACCAAACCAAGGACTTGGCCCTGTCAGTCAGACAGGAGGGCCAGCAGAGCTCTCTGCTGGGCCCTTTGGGCCAGCTCTCCTCAGGAGCTGGGAGCCTTCGTTATTCAATCGTGCAGTGGCAGTCTGGGAACAGTACTATCTGCTACCTCCTACTGCTTCTGCCCGGCCTCAACAGGATGGGTATTAACTGCTGCGGTATCAAAGGGGCTACAAGCTAATCAGGATCGGTCTCAATCTTTCGTACTATTTTCTTAACTATGGTAGAAAGGACGATCCTTTCTTGCTGCTTTGGTTGCAGATAAGCCAGCTGTGGGTGCTGGAGCTGTAGGCCAGCATAGCTGTTGGAGCTATCTCTGACGGGATCCAGAGCTCTCGCTCCTAAAAGTTATCGCTCCCCACGAGTGCGTATGGATCCGCTCTCATGGGAATGCCACGATACACGACTAGTTACTAACTAACTATCTACAAACTCTCCCCATGAACGAAACATCCATGGGCCACTCAGCATCGACTGCTAGTGGAACACAATGCGAGATGGGGATCTCACAAGTGGAGGGACTTGCATGGTTGGTCGGTTGCTGGACCAAAGGTAGGCGCAAAGGGATTGCGTGCTTCATCAGCATGGCCAGACTCGGTAGGTGTCGGCGGTGCTGGTTGCTATCATAGCGGTTGTTTGTTTTCTTCATATGTAGACAAATATTCGTGGCTCTGCCACAGGCCGAATTCAGCGGCGGCAAGCTCTCAGTGGAGCGGCCTTCTTGCCCCGCAATCATGTCGCTTGACGGATGGGATGGATGGGCTGTACCAGATAGGGACGTAGTCTAGTTGCCCGTCCGAAAATCCAGGGACAGTGCTAGCAGCACAGGCTGGAGGGCTCCAATCCTATGGGCCATCATGGAAGCAAACACATGATGGAACCACATGCCAAACACTGGTGAACTCCCCATTGCCTTGGAGGCAGAGGAGACTGAGACCTTGGTACTTGGGACCTCGGGCTCATCCTGTAGTGTGGCTGTGTTGCTGCTGTCAGCCATTGGTCGACTGGATGGCATTGCTGCCAAAGGGATCCTCTCATTCGGCACAAGCCTGGTGGTATTGGGAGTACCGAAGAGGGGTGGTCCGGGAAGGACCAAGCTGGGAATCCTTGGTGTCGTTCGACATGGTGGACACTTGGATCTCCAGCCAAGGTTGGTTGTTGCACGACCTGCCCTGGAAGCTGTCTGCTTCAAAGCATCCTGCTTTGGGCGTGCACTTGCTTGCAAAGGGATCCTCTCATTTGGCACGAGCCTGGTGGCACTGGGAGTACCAAAGAGAGGTGGCTCTGCTAGAACCGAGTTGGTTGCCTTCGCCTTGATGGGCAAACTGTGAGGCATCCAACATGGGCTGGTTGTCGTCTGCTGGCCAAAGGACGTGCGGTCCTGATTGGAAGGGACAACCGTTGTATCGATTACAGGCGGGACTTCCTTGGATGGTGGAATCGTCCTGCTAGAATCACTGTTGCTGTGGGCTACAGTACTGGCCTCCCCATAAGCCAATGTAGAAGCTGGGTGACTGCTGGAGCTGGAGGTAGGCAGCTCTGTAATCTCCCCATCACCCAGTGATGCATTGGGAGCACCAGCTAGGGCAAATGGTTGCACCGGAGCAACCAAGGGTGTGGCATTGGGCAGCTGGTTGTTGGCCGCTGTAACTCGCAAAGGACAAGTGGCTGGCGACTCCCCACAAGCTGGCCTGGAAGGTGGCTGGTGGTTGGCTGTGGCACCGACCGAAGGGCGAATGACGTGCAACTCCCCACAGTCTGACTTGGGAGTTGGATGCCCAGTCGGTGGAACTGTGGCTACATTGCTGTTGTTGTTGGAAGCAAAGAGGGCCTCTGCCAGTCGCCGCTGCGTGGGCTTGACACTAGTGCCAGGCAACTCCCCACAATCGCGCTTGGGAGATGCGTGGTACCGGTTGTGCCTCCTAGTCCTGGAGGCGGCTGCTTTCTGCCTGAGGGCAGCTGCTTTTCCGTTGATCTTCTCGAGGTTTCGACTAAGGGACTTGTCAAGCAGCTGACGAATGCACCACTGTCGCTCCTCAATGAGACTATCAAGGGTAGTGCCAAGGGCTTGGATAGAGACGTGCTGCTCATCCAGACTCTTCATGATGGCCTGAACCGTATCCTCCCGGGTTGTAGGGGAAGGATGGCTAGTTGTTCTTGGGCTAGCCTGTTTCCTTGGTTCTCTAGCCTTCGAGGCAATCCGTGATGGTGCAGGAGTCACTGTGGGTATGTAGAGTGACATGGTTGCTTTCTTGCTGCCAAGGAAGAGGTGTAGGCTGTACTTGGTGGTAACACTGGATCTCAGCTCTTGTTGCAGTGCAACAAAGGCTGGCTCAACTGTAATCTGGAATCCACAAAGATGACCTCCAGGAACCTTGCTATGAGCCTGGAAAATTCAATCTAGGTGTAGTTGAATAAGGTAGCCAGTGTAGAGGAGCTGGAACCTGCTTCCTGAATTGCCGTGGTGCTGGGAATTGGCTTGGATTTGTGAGATTTTGCCTCACCGGAAGCTAGCTTACTGGGATCAATGAATCTCCACAAAGATGACCTCCAGGAACCTTGCTATGGGCCTGGAAAATTCAATCTAGGTGTAGTTGAATAAGGTAGCCAGTGTAGAGGGGCTGGAACCTGCTTCCTGAATTGCCGTGGTGCTGGGAATTGGCTTGGATTTGTGAGATTTTGCCTCACTGGAAGCTAGCTTACTGGGATCAATGAATCTCCCCACAAAAGCTCCAAAAATTCAAGGTGAGATATCCACTGAACAATTGAAGGGTGGCGGATCCACTGGTAACACTTTCAGCCAAGCGAATTGACCTCTTGGTCGTCTCGTGAGTCCTCGAGTTACTCTCTTGGGTAGGTTGGATCCGTCTCGAGCGAGTTCACGGAATTCAATGACTCGACGGTGTAAAATCTTTAAAATGTGAGCACAAACAGGTTACCGAGGCTGAGCTTGCTTTCGGATCGGGGAACGGTTGTGCCTTAAGCGCGAAACCGGTACGGAAACGCGTCGTATAAGTCTTCACAGATCCAAGATCGATCAGGAATTCTGGTGACCGGTAAAACTGACTCAGTGCACTCGTGATAAGTAACGAAACTGCAGGGGCGTTTTGATTGGCTGAGCGACTTTTCGAAAGAACGTCTTGGAACCCTTGTACGTTCCGTGGAATCACTGATACGGTATAGGACGGAAACTCGTGACTCTCGAAAACTGCACAGACAGGCTGAAGAGATAAGCCTCGGTCGTGAGCAATAAACCACGTAAATCGCTGAATTGATAAGCCACTATCAGAGAGAGATAAGCCTCGATCGACGTAATAAACAGCCGATGCTTCTTCGGATGTAAAAGGCTTGTTCGGTTGCCAAATGGGTGCAAAACAATAAGTCTCCTGTGCACTCGGAGACTCCAGGTGTTCCTTTACGGTGACCACTTCTTTTTGGCTGCTGTTGCCGTCAACCGTCAACAGGAACTCGCGTTTGGCAATGAGTCAAGTTGGTTGATATCTAGGTCCTTTTCAAGGCAATGGTGATGGTGTTGGCCTTGTAGTTGTATTGGTAGATGGTCAACAAGAAGGTTCCTGTCACTTTTGGTTGGTTGGCTTGGAAACTTATCAAAATGATCAGAAGGTTGTTGACTTAGGACTTCAAAAGTAGGCTTGAAATCAGCACCAAATTCCAATGAAATCAACTGTAGACCAATATATTGTATTGTAATTCGAAGAGGTCCTTTTCTCGTCAGGAGGTCTCTTCTTCCCTTAAGACTGCCTGAATCTATGCTGACTGTTAATCCAATAAGTTTCTTAAGGTCAGTTCCATACCCAAGTAGTGACTGGACCTCGCTGAAACCCTTCCTCAGGACAGCGGTAGTCAGGCAGTTCAGGGAGGCCTTGTCGTGCCTCAGGAGTTTTCCAACACCTCCAGTAAGCACCAAACCAAAGACTTGGCCTGTCAGTCAGACAGGAGGACAGCAGAGCTCTCTGCTGGCCCTTTGGGCCAGCTCTCCTCAGGAGCTGGGGCCTTCTTTATTCAATCGTGCAGTGGCAGTCTTGGGAACAGTACTATCTGCTACCTCCTACTGCTTCTGCCGGCCTCAACAGGATGTGATCAACTGCTGCGGTATCAAAGGGGCTACAAGCTTAATCAGGATCTCTTCAATCTTTCGTACTATTTTCTTAACTAAGTAGAAAGGACGATCCTTTCTTGCTGCTTTGGTTGGAGATAAGCCAGCTGTGGGTGCTGGAGCTGTAGGCCAGCATAGCTGTTGGAGCTATCTCTGACGGGATCCAGAGCTCTCGCTCCTAAAAGTTATCGTCTGTCTTTCTGCCGAGGTATCGCAGCTCCCGCTGACTTAGGTATTTCCTATTTCCTATTTCCTATTCCGGTGAAGCCAAAATATAGGGGTAGAGATAGCTTAAGCCAACAAAACTGGAAATGAAGGTTCTACAAATTTAGGGGTAAGAATAAATCATGATTATTCAAGGTTAGTGCACTCAACACAATAAGCCAGCAGAAGCTACAAAAGTTACAGGTACATACGGGAGTGATAGCTGTAAAATTATGGTTAGCGGGCAGCAACACACGACGAAGTCGGGTGTTGTCGCCAGGGCTAGCTTAAATTAAAAAGAAGATTACAATGAGGGAATGATACCGGGCGGCAACACACGACGAAGTCGGGTGTTGTCGCCAGGGCTGGCTTGAAAGAAGGTTGCAATCTCAAACATGTCATCCTTCTTCTATCTGTCTTTCTGCCGAGGTATCGCAGCTCCCGCTGACTTAATTGGAGTGCTTTCACTGTGTTTTTTGGCTGTCTTCGCTGAGCTCTTCGCTGTCTGCGCCGCCCGTGTCTTCGCTGTGTTTTCCACGAAAGATCCATTGGGTCACGACTACGACGTTACACGATTGAATCATTCGATTCGATTCGATTCGATTCTGTTCGGAGCGATCTTTTGGGGAAGCTACAGTACGCTACGGTACTAGTACCGGTACGTAGTAGTGGTTGTCGGCATCTGGCAAATACGGAAATTGTTTGATGTATGTATGAGCTATGTACCAGGTATGTATGTATGTATGTATGTATGCATCTGACACTTGACAAAGAGAAGAGATGAGAGAGAGAGGAAATAAGGCTTGTTTCGTTTTGCTCCGCGGAACCGGAACAAGCAAGAGTTTGCTACCGTACGGCACGGTATGGCTGGTACCTACCAGGATATTCAGCCGTGTGCGCGCAAGACAAGACCATGGGGTTGCTGCAAGGCGGTGGGATGAAATGAAACTGTAAGGACAACAACCAAGTATTTGTTTATTTATTTATTTGATCAAGGCAGAGAACTCTGTTTGACACAATGCATGTGCGCTGTAATGCAATGTAAGTCAATGATGCTGGAAACAAGGAAGCAGCAATACAATATACCGTAAGCAGTGCAAAAGTTTCGCAAAGAATTTTGACATGACAGACAGACACAAGAGGCTTTTGCTGAATACAAGTTCCTTCCTCCAGGCAGCTGGTTTTTTGTGGGTTTGTTCACAAGCTGGAGTGTGACGATTATTGTATCTTTTCTATTCATTCGTTCCTTCATATTCTACACGAGGGGATCATTTTTTCTTTTGTGTGTACCGTACGATTTTTTGTTTGTGTTTCTGCAATGCTGCTTATTATTATGATGATTTTTGCATTTTCTGTTCCATCTCTGCTGCCATATCAGCATAATCGGCCGTGTAGGCATGCGGTGTATAACTTCGAGTGGGTTGTACTTTTCGTGCTCCCATAAATGGTTCAAATTCGAGTGGATCCGCCGCTTCGCGACAATTGAATCCGTGATTGTTGTAAAAGCATCCGGCATCGCGTCGGAATTGCCAGAGTTTACAAGTGGGATTGTTGCAACAAGCATCGCGACACGCTCGTGCGGTATTGGCGCCACCCGTATCTTGTTTGCCACCCAATCCAAAACATTGTCCCGACAATTCTTGCGGATTCCAGCCATCGTCGGAACAACCGCCGTCAATTTCTACGCCTTCTTGTTTGGTTTTGATCCATTGGCCTTGCCAGACAGCCGGTGGTCGTGGTTCGCACCAAGCTGTCACTCCGTCCTTTTCATTGCCGACCCGAGTATCGGCGCCCCACAGACATCCTTCCTTTGCTCGGAATTGAAATGTGACACACGTGGGACTCTCGCAACAGGCGGTCTGGCAGGCTTGAGCTGTGGTATAGAGTTTCGATTCGTCCGTCGATTTGGTGCCGTCGCAATGACCTTGCAGCGGTTCGGGACGCCATTGACACGTATTAGTGGATGTGGAAGTGGATTGTGTGGAACTAGTACTAGTAGAAGAAGAATCCTCTGTCATGCTGCGACTGGCAATGGCAGAAACTTCTTCTTTGTCGTCTTGTTCTTTTTGGGCTGTTCGTAGCGAATTATGAATAGTAGCACTTGTGGCATGACTGTCCTGCTGCATCTTGCTCACCCCCATGACAATCACGACGACTGTCAGCACCATCAAGCACAGTTTCGTCTTGCACGACGTTTTCCGACCATGGTCTTTTTGCTCCACATCCTCTTTCAACGACGACGACGACGTTGATTGCGCTGTGGGACTCTTCTCCTTGGATTTTTGACGTTGTCCTGTCATGGCCATTGTTGCTACTCGTACTTGGTTCTTTCGACGAGAAGAAGAATAAATAAACAAGCTTCACTACTAGCTAGACTAGTCAATAGAATAATGAGTTGAGATATAGGTCTGCTCACCGAGGAAGATCGCTCCAGGGAGATGTGTCTTGGGCGTCTTCTAAAACGATGAGAAACCTCAACAAAGACCCTTCCGCTTCTCAAAGATCGCGGGAAACAAGATCCTTCATTCGCAGAATGACGTGGAAATCGTGACCCAATGGATCTTTCGTGAAACAGATTGAATTCGACACAGCGAAGACAGCTGTGAAAACACCATGTTCTGTTGGAGCATGACAGCAACAAAAACACCAAAGCACAATCCACACCACAAAAAGATGGACAACATGGCATGGAGCAAGACAATGGCAAGAGAGGGCTGGTACCAGCAGTAGTAGACCAAAGCTGCTTGGCAACTCCAGAGAAGCACAAGAAAGCAAAGCAAACAGATGATGTTGATATTATTATGGAGGTTTCCACGAAAGATGCTTCACAAGTTTAGTAGAAAGTAGGTAGTAATGTGATATCTAGTAGTCTTTGGTTGTTTGCTTTGTCTTTATTATTAGTTCAGGTTGGCTCAGATTGTGAGCTGATTATGCTATCTACATTTGCTCCTTGGGGGTCAAACCTGCACTTGATTCCTTGTAGATCAGGGGTATTCAGTGGGATTCCCTTGCCTTCAGGGGGCCTCAGGTACCACTGGGTTCTGGGATTGAATTACATTTCTACTAAGCTCTATCACTAGCTAGTCTTGAGGCAACTACAGGCACAACAAAAGAGCAGCAATAACAAAAACAAAACACAAGCAGTGCAGCAGCTTCAGGTTGCTTTGGCATTACAGGACATGGTGACTTCCATACGGTAGTCCAGCAGGCTACTACCAATGTCACACTTGCCCAAGAAGAATCCTGTTTACAACACAAAGATATCTGGGTCAACCAGATTTTCCCCTTTCTCGGCATGGGGCACTTTGCCTTTGCGGCACCTGTCAGTCACAACATGAAAAATCTCTACATGGCTTACTGTGACACTGTGGAGAAGCCTCCAGAGGTTAGAGATGCGTGTTGCATACGCATCGCAACAAAGACGGATACTTTCTGTACTGCCATTGTGTCCTCTGTGTCGTGCACCGAGTATTGGTGCGCTTATTCACAAACTAGAACTGGAGGGCAGATTCGAGACTCTCCCATCTGTGCTGCAGCTGCCAGGGTGGGGAATCTACAAGTTCTTCAATTGGTACGGAAAAAGAGATTCAATTGGGATGACGACACGTGCACAAATGCTGCAAAGAATGGCCATTTGGCCATCCTCAAATATGCCCATGAAAATGGTTGCAATGGTTGGAACGCAAGGACATGCTATTATGCAGCGAGAAATGGCCAATTTGAAATCTTGAAGTATCTCCATGAAAACCGGTGTCCTTGGGGTGCAAGGACATGCAGCTGTGCTGCTGAGAATGGTCATCTTGAAATCTTGCAGTATGCCCATGAAAATGGATGTCCTCGGGATGAATGGACATGTATCAGTGCTGCAGAGTATGGCCATTTGGAGATCCTCAAATATGCCCATGAAAATGGGTGTCCTTGGAGTGAAGGTACATGCGAATATGCTGCTGCCAATGGCCATTTCGAAATCCTGAGATATGCCCATGAAAATGGGTGCCCTTGGACTGAATGGACATGCACTGAAGCTGCAGCAGGGGGAGATTTGGAAGTGTTGACATATGCCCATGAAAATGGATGTCCGTGGTCTGAATGGACATGCAATTTGGCGGCCCGGAATGGTCATTTGGAAATTGTGAGATATGCCCATGAAAACGGATGTCCTTGGGATTCAAAGATATGTATGCATGCTGCAAAGAATGGATATTTGGAAATCCTGAAATATGCCCATGAACATGACTGTCCATGGCACGCAGAGACATGCCCCACAGCTGCTACGAATGGCCATTTGGAAATCCTGAAATACGCCCATGAAAAAGGTTGCCCTTTGGGTGCATATACATGCAGCAAAGCAGCAGAGAATGGCCACTTGAAAATATTGAAGTATGCCCATGAAAATGGCTGCCTGTGGGACGAACAGACGTACAGCCATGCAGCCCAAGGTGGTCATTTGGAAATGCTCAAATATGCCCATGAGAATGGATGTCCATGGGATGGATGGACATGCCACAATGCTGCAAGAAATGGACATTGGGATGTTCTGAAATATGCAGTTGAGAATGGTTGCCCATGGGATGAAGGTGATTTGAGGATTGTCAATAATCGGCAGTCACCAGATTGGGTTCTAGACTTGCTCTTTCAGAATAATTGAATGGCTGAGCTTCTGTTGAACACACAAAGTGTCAGCAATATATTGTTGGCCTTTTTTGTCTGCTTGCTTGGTTCGTTGTCTGATGGTGCGTCAACTTTGGAAAAGGTGCCTGCTGTATGTTTTCTTGGCTATGCTTTTTGTCTAAAGAAGCAAACTCACTGAATAAGCTACGAGAGTATGAATACGATGTATCGTCCGTTCGCAATATATTTCTTTAGATAGTAAAGACATGCTTTGCTACTAAATGATTTGCTGCGTGCGCAAAGACTAACAAACTACCTCTACATGATACCGGTGGGCTGCGCGGTATCGAATGGGCTCCATTGTACCGGTAGCTAGCTGCGATATTAGCTAGCTAGCTACGGTAACCAGCTCATCGGTTCATATTTCTGTCTTGGAAGCGTGGGCCTACTTGACGGCAACAAGCTGCAGACCGTCCACCTTGGATTGATTTGCCTGCCATGGTTTCCGCGCAGTTTGGCGTTACGCAGCACATCAACATACCAATCAGGAGCATCCTGCGACGGATGTCTCTTCCATCTTTCTGTTCGAGCCAAAATAAATTCGAACCGCCTCGCGTTGATTAAAGCTTGGACGCGCAGTTGCTTGTGAGATCTTTTGCGCTGTCCAAATGCCTCCGACAATCTCGCTCCGTTGCGTCGTTGCGTCTTTTGTCAACGGCTTGGCTGTCCCTGTTGAATTGTGGGCGCAGCATTGTTGTTATCCTACATGTATTGTTGCCGTGGAGTGAGTTAAGTGTAGTCGAAGATATATAAGAGATAGCAGAGTAGAATGAGTAACTCTCGTCGAGTGTCGTACTTTTACGATGCCGAGATTGGAAATTATCATTATGGTCAAGGTAGGTGAAGTGATGTCTACTCGAGTAGCTAGTAGTGGGTAGCATGAATGAACGATACCATAACTAACTAGCTAACAACATCTGACGATCTATTATAGGCCACCCAATGAAGCCACACCGCGTCCGCATGACACACAATTTGGTGGTGAATTATGGTCTCTACCGCAAGATGGAAGTATTTCGTCCTCGACTGTGCAGTCCGACCGCCATGACAAGGTTTCATTCCGACGATTACATTAACTTTTTACGTGTCATTACGCCCGACAACATGCAAGAGTACATTCGACAACTCCAGCGATTCAATGTGGGAGAAGATTGTCCCGTCTTTGATGGATTGTTCGAGTTTTGTCAACTCTACACATCGGGCAGTATTGGAGGTGCTGCCAGATTGAATGAAAACCGTGCTGATATTGTCATTAATTGGGCTGGTGGATTGCATCATGCCAAGAAGGCTGAAGCCAGTGGTTTCTGTTATGTCAATGACTGTGTCTTGGCCATTTTGGAATTGCTCAAACGACACGAACGCGTCCTCTACATAGACATTGACATTCATCACGGCGACGGAGTCGAAGAAGCCTTTTATGCCACCAACCGGGTCATGACGGTGTCCTTTCACAAATTCGGAGAGTACTTTCCCGGAACGGGCGATGTCTTGGATATTGGATATGCGGATGGCAAGAATTATGCCATTAACTTTCCACTCAATGACGGAATGGATGATGCCGCCTATCAATCCATCTTTCGACCCGTCATTGGGAAAGTCATGGAATTGTTTGCACCCGGGGCCGTCGTACTGCAGTGTGGAGCCGATTCGCTCAGTGGAGATCGACTCGGGTGTTTCAATCTATCAATCAAGGGACACGCCGATTGTGTTGAGTTTGTTCGGACATTCAACATTCCCATGCTGGTATTGGGGGGAGGTGGGTACACACTTCGTAATGTCCCACGATGTTGGACCTACGAAACATCCGTCTTGACGGGAGAAGATGTCAAGGACGAATTGCCGTTCAATGATTACTTTGAGTATTTTGGACCCGATTATCGGTTGCATTTGCCCGTCAGCAATCTCGAAAATCTCAATTCGAGTGAATACCTCGAACGCACCAAATTGCAATTGCTCAACATTCTCAAAGAAGTCGAACCCGTGCCGGGCACTCAAATTCAAACGGGACAAGTCGAATCCCAATTGCATCCTCAAATCGGTATGCCTGTCTTAGGAGACCACAACAACGACAACAGCCACATGGAGGAAGATGATCCGGACAAGCGAGCACCGGCACCGGCGGCCATGGTGTGAAGGAATGATCACAGGTGAAAACAAAAAGACGACAACACTGCGGAAAAAAGAAAATGGGGGTCGGCTAGCTAGTATACAAAGAGAGCTGGCTGTTTACGACTCACTAGAGGGTTGCTGCAAAAGGGATGGCCACGGTGCCAGGCACACACAGGTCTACCGTACCATATTTCGTCTCCATACTACATTAATTTTACAACAGTACCTATAAAGGGTACGAGACTACTGCTGGCTAGTTATGATTGTGCTGTTTTGATACTACCCAGTGTTGTCATTGCTTACCTTGCCGTCTACAATTTCAACTGCTGTAACAGTCCTATTGTTTCAGACAGACAGCTCGCAGGCTTTCTGTACCTGTAGGGAAGGAGCATCGCTTCGTCGTTTCATGGATCCGTAGTGGTTTGGACTGCACTGCCACCAAGAATAGAAACCATACAATCAGCCATCACTCAGTCACTAACTTGTCCCTTGAGCTCGTTAAGCTTTTCCTGCGCTTTGTTTTTGTCACTGAGCTTCATGTGCTTCCTTTTACAGCCACCAAGAGCCTCTTCAAGCCAACGGGTGGCCTCTGCTTTATCCACAATCATACCATGCCGGCCTTCTGCCAAGGCCATTCCTAAATGATATGCTGCAAAGTCAGATCCTTGGCCTGCTGCAATGGACATGTACATCACGCCCCTCTTGATGCACTTGTCCACGCCGAGACCATGCAGATAGTAGTACCCTATCGATGCTGTTCCGCGAGCATTTTTTGCCCCATGAGCTCTCCTGTACCACTGAAAGGCTTCCTCGTCGTTTTCCTTGAAACCATCAATTCCATAATGATAGTTAAGTCCTAGATCATACATAGCATCTGCATCACCAGCTTCTGCCTTCTTCAATAGTTTTTCCATGTCCTTCTTCTGCTTCACCTTTTCATTCCACTTGTCAGCCAGATCTCCATCAATGACACCAGACTCCACCAGAGTATCAATGTGGTTGCGAACCCAGATTGCTGACAAGAGCTTTCTGCCCATCTTTTCATTGGTGATTGGTGATCTGAGATCTTCAGGATTCTTCTCAATGTGTTCCTCAATGGATTCCTTTTCATAAACTCGTCCATCTTCGGCAATAACAGGATCCCATGGCAATTCCAAATTGATGGGACAAATCAAATCATCCGATGGTGACTTCTTTGGACGCTTGTTACTTGGCGGTTGTTGATTCTCCGAGTCACTAACGACCGCTTCGGGTTGCCGTTTTGTGCTGGCACTGCTCTTATTGCTGGCCATGGCTGGAAAAGTGTCAATACCAACAAACTGAGTCGATCGATTAGTAACGAACGAGAGTGGAAGGTGCTTTTGGAAGATATCTTCCAATAAGGATCTGTTGATCTGATTTCGTTGTACTATTGTTCCACTGTTCTCGGTTCCGCTGTTGCGATCTGACGTTGCACAGTCGTATGGCACAAGAACACATTCATGCATGGCACCAGACGAGCATTAGAGCTACCGTTGGGGAAATATTAGCAAGAGATGACCGATGGAACAGCTCTGCTGGCCACTCCCCAACGAAAGATCGAAGGATCCACAATCACAACATCACTAGCTAGGTAACATCAAGCCAACACCAGACAGCCTTCATCCATCGATCATCAATCATTTTCACCATGGACGAGATTCGCCCCTGCCGTGTCAAAGGCTTGACGAGTGAAAGGGGTCTCAAGCTGAACGGGATGGCAGCTTCTGCTCTTTTCCTGGGTTTTGGCAAACAGTTGGAGCGGCGCGTGTCCGTGCATGTCGAAGGACAGCCCAAGTCCCTCTCTCTCAAGTATGGGAAACTGGAGTTTTTCCCCAACAACGACGGTATTTTCGATGGTGGCATTGGAGTCGGTCGAGAAACCATTCGCGATACCATATTCATGGCCACTGCCATTGATAACGTTGCACAAACCATCATTTCCAAAGAGCCCATTTAAGGGAGAGCCGAACGGTCTCGTGGGAACTTGATGGCCGTGGCAGCGCATGTGAGCGCACAGGATCAGAAAGCGGTGAACAAGGGATCATTCTCATGTGCACCGATCTCAATATTTCCATCGTCATCAATCGCATCGTCACGGGAGGAGGAGACGCTTCACTTGCGGCGGGACAACAACAAGCTGCCTTGGAACCCATTCGAAATGACATACGACAACTTTTGGATCAGGGACATATCGTGTTTGCCAACTATCGACCGCACCGGATCCAACCGGATCCCACGACACGTCGTGCCAACGACCAAAGCTGGGGTCCAACAAGACTGCAGGCTGTGAAAAAGGGATGGTTTGCGATCTTTCCCAGCAGTAGACTGAGCTATCTAGATCAACTCGAAGTTTGGTATTTGCAGGATCTCAACTCGTCCTTTCTGGCAAGAAATGAGTGCTACTTGGATTATGGGATGGAAGAAGTGGAAGCTTATGTATGCAACACGCTGGCATTGGGAGATATCGAGCGACTGTATCCGCTGACCATGGCGCAGGTAGATCCGCAAGCCTTTTGGTCCGCCATCCTTCATGTGGACAAACACTGTGAAGTACTAAAATCGTTGCGTCCAGGGGACAACGAATTCCAAGAGCAATGGGAGGAGATTCGCAAAGGAGTACAGCTCAGTAGGGTGCTGTGGAAAAAGGTTGCCGGTGCGTCCACATGCCCCGGGAGATTGCCAGACGCTGTAATAGATGGAAATGGTTCTTCCACAGGTTGGGGCATTCTTGATTCGGAGGACCAGCACAACAAAGTTGCCGAAGGTTGTGCCCACATTGCTGTGCTCATGATGTTGGAGGCAGCCGAAGTGGAGGCGGGGAAAGAGTTGTTAAAGCCCATGAATGTTCACCTGCTGGACATCCCAATGGGCGAGCCAGCTCCGCCAATCCACAAGTTTGCTGTCTTGCTCCGATCACTCTTTTGCCGTGAACAGAATGAGTTGGAATGTGGAGGACAAACAGTATTGCATGCAAGCGATCGCAAAAGATTTCTCATGGGCGTTCTCGATGAAATGGGATATGCGAGCAGTGACTTGAACTACAGTAGTGTCTGCGGTCACTGTGGCAACAACTCATCGGAAGCGGACCGTTTATCAGTCTGCAGCAAGTGCCAAGGTGCTGCGTATTGCAACCGAGAGTGCCAGAAATGTGATTGGAAGAAACACAAGAAAGAGTGTAGCTCCTCTTTGGCCCAGCATAAAAGAGCCGTGCATCAGCTTGCTGCCAAGTATGAGCTACTATAATTCTCGTACTAGCTGGCAATGTTATTGAGAGACCATGCAGTAGTACCGTACGGTGTCGCCCACAATGTATGTGTTCCAGCACTTTCGATTCCAAAAACAAACAAAAGTCATGATGAGAGGAGCTACATGCATCTTTTAAAAGGTGGACACACGAGTATTAGACAACTACAATCCCTAGTCATAATTTATAGTTTCAGAGCTAGCCAGCCTTCATTAGGGAAGAAGCATGTCTTCATCGTTACTTGGATCCGTGGTGGTTTGGACTGTAGGGAAGGGGGAAGAAGCAGGGCTTCATCATTTATTTCTTGCAGCCAAGAGTGCAAGACCAAGGATAGTAGCCAAGAACCAAATAATCAACCTTTACGCAGTCAAAATTTATGCCTTGAGCTCATCAAGCTTGTCCTCGGCTTTGCGTTTAAAACATAAACCCAATTGCTTGTGTTCGCAGTCCCCAAGGGCAGTTTCAAGCCAATGAATTGCCTCTTCTTTATCCTGAATCATACCACGACGGCCATCTGCCAACGCCGTTCCCAAATGATACGCTGCCAAGTCTGATCCTTGGCCTGCTGCAATGATACGTACATCATGCCCCTCTTCACAGACCTGTCCACACCAAGACCATTCAGATAGCACAACCCAACCTGTACCGTTCCGTAAGCATATTTAGCCCTCATGAGCTCTCTTGTACCACCGAAAGGCTGCCTCAAGGTCTTCCTTGAAACCATCACTGCCACTCTGATAGTTAAATCCAACTGTGCACATGGCATCTGCATCTCCCCTTTCTGCCTTCTCCAACAGTTTCTTCTGCTCCACCTTTTCATTCCACTTGTCAGCCAATTCTCCACCAATGACACCAGACTCCACCAGAGTATCAATGTGGTTTTGAACCCAGTTTGCTGGCAAGAGCTTGCTACCCATGAAATCATTGGTGAATGGTGATCTGAGATCTCTGGAGTTCTTCTTAACGTGCCCAATGTGTTCCTCAATGGATTCCCGTTCATAGACTCGTCCATCCTCTGCAATGACTGGGTCCCATGGCAATTCCAAACTGATGGGACAGATCAAATCATCCGATGGTGACTTCTTTGGGCGCTTGCTGGGTTGTTGATTCTCTTCCAAAGAAGAAAAAACTTTGCGTTGGGGTTTAGAGCTTGCCATTTCTGCGAGCCCTGAGGATCCTTTCCAAAACGCCAAGACGAAAACAAGTACAGAACACTTCTGAATGCAGAACCACCGACGCCGATGGATTTGTACCGTACTGGTATCTCTGAACAAGATGAAAGCAACAGTAGCTACCAGTAGCAAGCTAGTTGGTGCAACTTGGTGTCGAGTGTCGACACGAACAAGACAACTGAGAGGATGAATGAGAAACCACTACGACGACAAACAAAACAAACGGCTCATTTTGTGTCGTGTAAGCCAGCGAGCTGGCTTGTGATCGTAGTATCGACCCTCTAGATTAATCGAATCGAATTGAATCGAATATTTCAATCGAACCGATATCTCATTCGATTGAAGATTCGATTCGATTCCGGCATTACACTGTACTACTCTCGCTAGCTAGCTACTAGCTAGCTAGTGCTAAGGTACTAGTACCGATAGTAGGGAAATTATCTACCCAAGCCAGCCAGGGCCAGGCTCAAGCAAAGAATAGTCCAAATTCTGGACTAGGTTCTGTGGGATCAGGGGCAAGAAATGGTAGTTTCTAGCCAGATGTCATCACCACAGGCACTGCCAAGAAGCGATTGAATCGTCACGAGGATAACGATGAGAGGAGCTATTTCAACGTAGCTTGCTGCTGAGGGTAACTCAGGAAGCAAGCATCAGACTCGAATCAAGCGGGCTTTCATACCCAGCACACGCCATAGGATGGGATGGTCCGTTGGAGCTTTCGTACATGCATGCTAGCATGCTAGGTTTTCTTTCCCATATGCAGGATGTTCCTGGCCATCAGGCGGCACGTTGCGTTGACCGGGGGCACCGGTACGATGTACGGTACGCTCCGCCCACATTGGTCGCTTCTCGATGTGACAACACCGCCGATCTGTAGCATTCAGCATCATTCTAATGGCTCGCTCGCACTAAAGTTACATACCATGTAGTCTGTTCAGGGCTTGAAACAAGCAGCCAGTTGAAGCCTGCCAACAAGCAATCGCATCGTCAAGAGGATGACGATGGAAAAACTATTTCGACGTGACCTGCTCGGAAGGCACAGCGCTCTACTTTTGCATGTTGCTGAGACTATAACATCATCATTGTCACGCCGGGCCTCTTGGTGCTGTTGAGACTTGGCGGCAGTACTGGGTTGCAGGTACCAGTAGAGACGGCATTGGCTGCAATACGACCTTTCCTTGTTCTGAGGACAGGATGCAAGCAATCCCTGTAGAACCCAGCTGATGGGAGTTTAGAAGGAAATTTGATTGCTTTGTGATGCCATTTTTATACCTATGATTGCCTACATGTACTAGCAAAGAATTGCTTGCTGCCACCAACTTCCAAGAAATAGATATAAACAAGCAGCAGAATCAAAGGGAGCCACGCTGACGTACAACATTTGTTTCTGTCACTGCAACCAAGAATACAAACCCGAGGATAAGTGAGACCCATAATCGGCCAGCACACATCACTCAGTCACTAGTTTGCGCCTTGAGCTCATTTAGTGTTTCGCGGGCTTGGTTCTTGGCAGGCAAACTCAAGTGCTTGTATCTACAGTCCCCAACAGCCTCTTCAAGCCAACGAATGGCCTCTGCTTTGTCCTTGATGACACCATGCAAGCCATCTGCCAGTGCCATTCCCAATTCATATGCCGCCCAGTCTGATCCTTGGCCTGCTGCCATGGAGATGTACATCATGGCCCTAATCACACACTGTGTCACACCAAGACCAAGGAGCTAGTAGTACCCTATCCACATTTTTAGCCCCATGAGCTCTTTCGCACCACTGAAAGGCTGCCTTCGGATCTTTCTTGAAACCATCACTTCCATACTGATAGTTGACTCCTAGATCATACATGGCGCGTGCATCTCCACCTTCTGCCTTCTTCAACAGTTCTTCCATTTCCTTCTTCTGCTTCACCTTTTCATTCCACTTGTCAGCCAGATCTCCATCAATGACACCAAACTCGACCAAGGTATCAATGTGGTTGTGAACCCAGTTTGCTGGACAGAGCTTGCTGCCCATCTTTCCATTGGTGATTGGTGATCTGAGATCTCCCTGTTTGTTCTCAATGTGTTCCTCAATAGATTCTCGTTCATAGACTCGTCCATCCTCTGCAATAACAGGATCCCATGGCAATTCCAGAGTGATGGGACAAATCAAGTCATCGGTGGGTGACTTCTTTGGACACTTGTTACTGGGTTGTTGATCCTCTTCCAAAGAAGCTTTGCGTTTGGGTTTAGAGCTTTCCATTCTGGGAGTTGGAGTGTACCTTGCCAAAAGGAAAACAAGTATAGAACAGTTTCTGAAGGCACAACGACCGGCACCTCAATACCAATGGTAGCCAGCTATGTTGCGGCTGAGTTGGTGCTAAAAAAGGTATGCGCTGTCCAACAAGTATGCCATAGATCTATAGAAGAGCGAGGAAGCAAAATTATGGAATACTACACTGTAGTAGCTCCGCATTGGGTTCGCTGTTCGGCGGCACGGCGGCACCAACAATAGCGATCGAAGCGAAGGGGTTTACTAATTGATATTCCGTTACAACGTTTACTGAAAAGTGGGATTTTCCCGTGAGTTAGTTTGGAACAAAACAAAAGAGAGATCACGTCATTGGATGGATGGGAAGGTACGACTGTATGTTGGATCCGATTTTGCAAAGGTTTGCTTTGCATGCATGCAACGAGCGAGGTCTGTCCCACCTATGAATAGGTGGCAAGCCATCACCTGATTTCTGGGGTGTGGCAGTGCTTCTTGAGAACTAAAACATAGATTATGCATTTACAGTTTCAGTTACAGTCTATCTAAGCTGAAAATTTGTAGTGTGACGTGAGATGAGTTGGCGTGTGTGGGTGGAAGAAGAAAAGACGGGAAGGGATGAAAGTAAGTAGCTTCTTCTGTCTTTCTTGTTCGTGTGTTTGTGATGTGTGCTACATGGCCCAAACGAGACGCAGTGCTTCTTGGTTAATGTCGTGACGCAGCGTCTCCTTTTCTTGATGCGTCTTGCGTGGTTGTTTCTTGGGAAATGCTCGCAATAGTTTGGGTGTGGTACGACAAAACTCTTGCACAGTCCTTTCTTTCGTGTATCCCGCTTGTTGGTACACTTCGTAGGCATCGGTCGCTCCTTGAGCGGCTCGTGCTCGGGCCGTCTTGACTTGATCTTTGCTCAATGCCATGGCAAACGCTCGCAATCCCGTTGTATCGATTCCCACCGTGTCTTCAATTTCACTTTGCATTGACAAGACGCTCTTGACGTGATGATCGCGACGACGGCGACTTTGTTCCGAAAAGGCCGAGTCATCATTGCTGCTAGTATTCTCCTTGTTGGAGAGGAGGCTCTGAAGGTTGTCTTGAATGGACTGACGATCGTACCACAGCAGAGACTTGTGCTCCTCCGTAATGATAACGCCATCGTCCTCCAGAACGTGATACGAACTCGACCCAAAGGTTACTTGTTTGTTGGTGATGGACATGCTTGTTTTTGATGATGGATGTGCTGATGTATTGTATGAATGGATGGATGGATGCTCTACTTCCCTTGTTGTACTAATGATACCTTGTAGTTTATTATGAGAGCAAACCCATCCATCATGCAGCATCAAGGGTTCCTGTTGCGTCAAGCGGCTCCAAGCGACGGTTTGCAAGATCATCGATGATGGCTCCGGCGGCTTGGAAATGTGAGACACCAATCTCAAGCAGACAACACAAAAATGCGTCATTTACAATTACTATAACAAAGATAGTACACAGTAGCTTTTTTATAGCTCTTGCACTGGTGACAAAGAACAACAGGTGGGGGCATGACTGACAAAAACTGACGATAAAGAACAAGTACTCGAGAATTTGACACTTTTGGAGTTCTTTGAGAGGTCATTCTGACTGCACTAGACGGTCTTCACTTTTTTCCACGGCGTGGATGCTCCTCTGGAAATCGTTGATTGGTTTGTGGAGCTGCAACCCAGAGCTTTGGTTTGACTGTGCATTTCCTTTTGCATTTCGTCGTCAGGCTTTCTAATAATAAACAACCAGACTCACTCCAGTGTGTGAATGGGGAGGCTGGCTGGAATATGCGCTACGGTACTGAAAATGGTATGGTGGCACCACTTGGTGGCTTCCATCTGTAGAGGCGCCTCCACAGTACCGTATGTTGGAGTCCTGTCTTGCTTGGGGCATTCCTTGATTCTTCAAGTCTAGCTAGCTACGGTAGTCCCCGCTCATCGTTGCTCGCTTTGCAAGTGAATTCACTGATGAAGAAGCCATCCATGTCAATTCGCGTCAGGGTTTCCTCCTTCGTCCAGTCACTTCTTGCTGGCTGGGAGCGAGGTCGCTCGGAGGTAGTCTACTAGTAGCTAGTTCTTTATTCATGCATGTTTTCAGGTGTCAGGTATTTATTTCTTCCTACTCTTGGTCCCCCCGCCGTGCTTGGGGGGTTCAGCTCTGCATTTCAGGCGTCAGGGTTTCTTCCATTGCGGCTGCTCCTGGTATGGCCCTCAGCCATAATGTGCTATCCATCGAGGCCGATTTCTTCTCCCCTTCTTGGCATGGCTGTCTGGGTCGTTTTCGTTCATATATTTTATGTGCAGGCGTCAAAGCTTCTTGTATGACACTCAGCCATCACTGTACAACTAGCAAGCTACCAGTATCCACTCCTCACTTTTCTCCTGTCGGAAGATGGGCTCGTCGTGGATTGTTCACTTACAACGGATCTAGCTAGCTCGTGCGTATACCGAGTGGCTCCCATTGGAAGGCCGAGTTTGGAAACTCATAGTGATAGCTTCAGCTACCGTACAGCTGGTGCCCCTCTCGGACATGAGTCTGCGGGCTGGCCGAGCTACATGTATATATCAACGCTCTTGCTGTGCGGTCGGGCAAATGAAAGTCAATTACGGTGGGTACTAGCTAGAAACCAGAGAAGTGCTCAGGCAGGCCATGGGAAGGACCACATGCAATGTTCGAATTTTGCGGTTACGCTGCGGGAGCACAACGTGGATGGATGCGGTTCATCGAGTAGGCTCCGAGAGTAAAGAGGCCTGTTCGCTGAATGGCATCGGCATTCCCCATGAGCCTGCAAGCTTCCACCATATAGGACATCATCCCTGGGATGTTCCCGCTTGCCAGGTGTAGGTTGCCCACAATGATCAATTGGTGATACAGAGTCTCCACTGGGGCAACGTTGGCACCGTCGTCTTTGCGTTTGTCGGCGCTTTGGTACGACAGCACACTTTGCTTCAACATTTGCAACGCTTCTTCCAAGTACACAATGGCCACCTTGTGTTCACCTCGTTCCAAATGAATGCCCCCAAGCTTTTGGAGGTTGGTGGCCATTTCTGGACACGCTCTTCCTCCGAACACTGCCTTTTTGAACTGGATTGACTTTTGAAACAGTTGCAAAGCAATCTCATCTTCGCCTCTTTGAATGTACACCACTGCCAAGTTGTACAGGACTGCCGAAATGGCGCCGTTGTGTCGATGCAGTGATGTTTCGTTCTGGTGGTCCAAGAAGAGCGTCTTGGCCGCACGAAACAATTCCAAATGCTTGGCCAGACTGGCCTGCAGAGTATCTCGTGCTTCATCGTAGCTTCCAACTTCACAGAGAATCATTCCAATCGAATTCAAGGTTGTGGCAATCTCAAAGTGCCGATGCACACCAGTGTCATCATTGTCATGCTGCAAATGACTCTGGATGGTCAGTACTTGCTTATAGTGCTGCAGTGCCGACGAGTAGTCTCGCAGAGCATAGTAGACCAACCCCATGGACGAGAGAGTGGCAGCCATTTCGGTCCGTTTCGCACTGCTGTCTTGTTGCTGCAGCAGTATGAGAATGTAGTGATACGTCTTGAGGGCCTCGTCGTGCATGCCGCATCGTATGTAGAGCTGTGCCATGCTTTGGAGTGTCATAATGATTGCGGGGTGTCCAGGCTCGTCTTGGAGGGCTTCTCGCTGCAGGTTCAGAGCTGTTTGATAGTGCTGCAGTGCCGCATCCATGTCTTGGAGTTCCATGCAGAGCAGCGCCAAGTCATTCCGGATAGTTGCCAGGGACAACTTTTGCTCTGATGTCTTGGGGCAAAAGGTGGACTCGGTCAGTACTGCCGTTTCCAACATTTGTCGGGCTTGTATGGCCTCTCCTTGGCGGGCATGGAGTTTGGCCAGTTCCTTCAGGATTTGCACATATGTCTTGCGATGCTGTTGCTCCACCATGATTTGTCGTTCTTCGCAGAACGTGGCTAACCCCACGAAGGCTTGGCAAAGAGCAGCTTTGCGGGAACTCGTGTCATCTTCTCCTGCCAGGCCTCTTGCTTCATCTTTACCTTGCCATTCGAGCACACAAGCGATGGACTTGAAGATAATATTGGCTGCGGTTGCCGTGAGAACAGAACGGCTAGCCAGTGAGTTCGGGTGAAGTAGGTGCTGGGATAGTGACTCCTGAAGTTTCCTGCAGAACTCGAGGGTATCCGATTGAAGCATTAACGCAATCTGGGAATCATTGAGCAAGGAAAGGCTGGATAGGAAGCGTGTGTGTTGGTTCTCTACCGTGAAGGACATAATGTAGGAACTTGAGATACCCCCTGTGGCACTCATTGATGCGGAGGATAATGTCATTGCACCACTCTTGGAGGCTGATTGTCCTTGACTCCCTTCAGTGCTCGTCACTCTTACATTGATAGAGTCCAGCACTCTGCTACTAGTGTTGGATCCCTCCTGAGGGCTACCGGCGTCGCTAGGTTTGTTCATTGTCGGAAAGATTGATGCGACGGAGATAAAAGTCTCTCGAATGCAAAAAAGTGAAGGTACCCTTACAAAATTGAACTGGAGGTGCTTTACCAGATAGCAATTGAAAAATAGTGGTTAACCCAATTTCTCGCCAGGAGCCTGCAAAAGAAAACTGTCGGTCGATAGCGAACTCGAGGAATTGCCAGAACGGCTGCAGGAGGTATCAGGTGATCAGGTGAGCTATCAGGTGATGCCCGTTGCTTCCTCCAAAGGACGTCTTATTTCTTCTTGCTCGAAATTGAATTGTGAGGAGCTGTTTTCTCAGTTTTGCTTCAACTTGGGTTTTCTATCTTCAACTTGTCGAACTGTTCTTGGGACAAGTGGACTCCAAGGACACCTAAGGCAGCTCTTAGGGCAATCCTGTAAAAACATTTCTGATAACTCCTTGATAGCTCCTTCATGCAATTTCCTGACGTTTGGGATCTTGCCTCTTAAACCTGAAACATTTTCGAACAGAAAGCTGATCGTAAAACCGAATCGAGATCTTCAACCGGGTATTACCGGTAGCATCTATTTATCTATTTGAGCATAACGAACTCCTCCTAGGGTAAAAAAGCTACTTGGTCCTGATTGGCTACCGCACCGGTACTAGCCGTAGTACACAGTACGGTAGATTAATCAATAGCTTTCAGTATTTACGATTGCATTCTCTTGGCTGGAATAGGATCTAACACAAAGAGTAAGTCAGTTTTCACCCACTTCAAGCAATGTGTTAAATATTTAAAGAATTGAGTTTCTTTGCACGAACTCCTTCAGATTGAAGTAAAGAGACAACTAAGCCTCAAAATGCTAAATACGAGCAGTTGCGGCCCAATATAGTGATCCATTTTGTTCTTCATGCCTGCGAGAGCAAGATGATGGCTGGGTGATCCATCCAGATCTTCACCATCCTTTGACTGCCAGCAGTACCGGTATCCTTGCCAAGCTCCTTGCCAGCAGCGGAAGAAGCGATTGCTAGTATGCTAAAACTCGACCCCGGTGTGGCTAGGATTTGCCCCAGCTCGTCACTGTTAGATGATGCGTTGCCTTCCTCAGTGTGGCCAATTTGCAAGCGCAACACCAGTAGTTAGTTCAGCCTTAGTTTAGGCTTCACAGGACATCTAGACATCAGCATCTCAAGCTTTGATTGCTTCTTGGTGCTTCATTGATTTGTTGACAACTTACTTGAGCTACCGTAGCTAGTGCGAATGGACTGACTCGACTCTGCTGGAAAGAAACTCGGAAGATCCACTTGAGCCAGAGCTTCACATGCGTTGCACATGGTACGGTGACATTGCTTGTGCATCCTTGGCAAGGTTGCGGAACAAAGAACCACAGTGAGGTGGATCCGCAACTCAAGCTCCCAACGACCTCGAAACCTAACAAGAAGGCCAGTGTTTTGAGCCACTGCCTTCGAAGAACCAATGCTACTAAAAGGCTACCTTCCAATCCCCCAACTGGCTGTAACTGCACCACTCTATCTCACAATTTCAACTCTTTCGTCTTCACTACATGTACAAATTACTTGGGTCTAGAAGGACCTATTTTAAAAAACCTTGTATTAAAAAAAAGAAACATGTGAACCCATAACCCACAAATGTCACCTCCCTCTTGCCACAATACCAGAGGGCAGTCGGATATACCGATAGGAAAAAGTCCATCAAAAACAGATTCAAACACTGACAGCTGTTGGATCACCTTGGCTGGGAAACTCAGGGTTTTGCAGCTCCTGGCATACTGGTTGGTTGGGACCGACCACTGACTTTGGTCCAGTACTTCTCATGGGAACGCTGTAAAGTAGGTGACAGAGGAGACGACCACGACCCCAAAAATACACACTACCCAATGCGCGGCTTCTCCTCCTTGCTCTCCATTGCGCCGCGCCAGAGCCACGGCAATGGCGGGTGGCATGATAAACGCCAATGTGCCCTGTGCCACTCCTCCCACCAAATTGGCAACAGTCCCAAATCCTCCAATCTTGGTGAGTCCCCAGCAGCACGCCACGGCGGTAGCGACCATGGCAGTCCGCCAGTTGTGGCTGGGGGGCAAGAGTGCCGCCTCCAAGATTTGCCGTCCTCCCAAAAAGACGATTGGGAAGGTAAAGAGCAAGTCCACACAGAGCAAAAGCTTCAATGCCGATAGGTAGGGTCCATTACTGAGATTTCCCAGAACCAAATCTTGGGTATTGTGACCATAGAATCCCAAACAGAGAATGGCAAAGACGACATTAACCAGCCAGACTCCGGCCACGGCCGTATTGACAGCACTTGCGTATTCTTCCTTTGGATTGGCCATGCTATTGAGAATGGGAAAGGTCAAAAAGTTGATGCAGAAGAGATAGGCAATGGTACCAAAGGAAGACCCAAATGCTTTGGCGAGAGAGTCGGGCCACAGTGGCATGTCCCAGATCTGTTCCAGCGCCACGCCAAAACCCGGCTCGACCCATATCCCCGATGCCAGTGTCACCAAGATCCCCCCCATGACGGCACCAACTCCCAACGCACTGGTGAATGCAAACACACGATACGATCGTAGCAGACACAGTGGAAAGACCAACAAGGCCGTGCCCACTTCCCACGTCGATGCTGGAATGTCCGGTAAAAACGTCCGTATCAGATTCTTATTGGATTGAGTATTATCACACGACAGTGACTCTAATGTCTCTCCAATAAAGACCAAGTAGGTACTACAAACTCCCATGGAAGCACTCAATGTGAGTACAAAGACGGTTTGTCCCGCTCTCTTGCCCAAGGAAGCTTCTGCCAGTTCCACATAACTACTTGACACACCTTGGCATTGCCACTTGGAGCGTGCCAGACTCGCCATGGTATAGGCCGCCAGGCCACCACATAATGTGAGTGCCAGAGTTCCTCCCAACACGCCTTCTTCCAAAAAGACATGAGGCAGAGCAAAGGATCCAGCTCCACAAATGCACTTGGACAAGTTGATGGTAGCGGATAACTGCGATTGACCTTGCTGCTCAGGGGAGTGACGACTAGTATCATTATTATTGGACCCCGACTCCAAATCCAATTCCGAGGATGGCTCTACGGATAACGGAGAATACTTGGTGCCATTGGTATTATTGCTCATGTTGGGTCGTTGCATCATTCTTCTTCGACGATGGTGCATGTTATTCAGCCCGACAGATCGACGGAGGCATTCACTTTTTGCTGATGATGAGACGATGAGACTGCACTCGTCACTCGGGTAGGGGTCGAACGGGCATTCCAGCGGACGCGTTAAATCCAGTCCGGTACTCAAAGCGAATACGAAAAGGCCTGTTTGCCCTTCGTCGAATCTCAAGATTCTCAAGATCTCATGTCGACGAGGACTTTTGATTGAACCTTTCAGCCTTTCTCCTTTTTAAAAGACGACCCCGAGATGCAGATCAATAAGTCTAGCTACTAGTAGTTACTCAGGCCGATTCCTAACACACTCCGGTACGGAATTTTGTGCTCATTTTTTGGGCTTTTGACGTCACGAGCCCTCCAACCTGAAAAAATTTCTGTAGTGACCGCTACGGTGACTGCGAAAGTCCCAGTGAATTGAAATACCGTACCGGTCACTACAGAAATTTTTTCAAGTTGATGGGCCAATCAAAATGTTTAGCCGGGCGAACTCTTAATTGTGGCCGCCTCCCAATTCGTGTTTCAAACTTCAACTGTGGCAAGTAAGCCGAACGGTACAATCCATACAGATAGGAACCAACACTCTTGAGACTACAATTTGAGTCACTACGTCATTCGAAAAGAAAAAATTTCGCCGAACCGTAGTGTGTTAGGAATCGGCCTCATGCCTAGCTAGCTAGCTGTTGCATTTGGAATTCTCGAGTGGAAGCAGGCAACTTAGAGCATTCAATACCAGGGTACCCCAAAACCCATACATACAGTCTTGTCAAGACTCAATTGAGTGCCACGTGGGACCCACGAGTGCCACGTGGAACCCACATTCTACTCGCTGACATCATTTGGTTTTGGGTTTGGTTTGGGTAAAAAGCAACCAATACCCTAAAACCACGATTGGCCATTTAATATACTAAACTTAACCCTAGACGAACCTATCCTCTTTGGGAAGAAAAGATTGACCATGGGTATCTGCCGCTCCTTGTACTTGATCGGCAGCCGTAACTGAGCCGATTAACAAGGAACTGCCTGGACTATCTTGTAGAGCACCTTTGACTTAATAGGTGACCGTCTTGGTTTGGTCTCTACCGCTTCGACATTCGTTGAGTTAAGTCAATCGGCAGATCGGCAGTCGGCAGATCGGCCGATGGATCCATCGCGATTTTCTTCCATCGCGATTTTCTTCCACCGTGGATTACAATACTGCAACAAATTGAACAGAACAATTCACCACCTAAACTATTAATCAAGCTATGAGTTAATGATGAAAGCATCCAAAAAATGTGCAAGAGTGCGAGATTTCTGTCGTCATTTTCGAGAAGTGAATTGCAGCGTACTACTATCAATTTTGCGTGCTGTGCAATTCTTGCGACAATATCTTCCAAAACCCCAAGATCGCACCTCTTCTCATTGGATTTTCATCGGATCTGTCGGTTTATTTATGGGATTTGCCCTTTGGGTTGGCTTTGGGTCCAGCGCAAATTCACCAGATTTGCGCAGCGTGCAAGCGTTGGGCAAATCACATCTGCAAAAAATGACGTCATTTGCGATGAGATTCATGTTTAGGTCACGGGTACAGTATTGGGTTGTGATTTGCGCAACCCAAAATGCGCGAGTTTTGGGGTACCCCGGTGTTGCATGCTCTTAGCTTGGAGTAGGTCCAGGTGCTGGTAAACAGTGAGCCAGAATTCCTCCTGTGTTCGGCGCGTTCCAGGCAATCCCTTGCTATCTACACATTCCAAAACCTTCACTAACGAAAAAGGCTGATGATGGTGTTGATAAAGAGGTTGCTATAGTGTTGTGTGTTACTACTTGGTTGTTGTGGTTGTGGTTGATTTCTAGTAATCTGGTAACTGGATAGTCATAAATCGCTACCACAGGTCATTTTCGGTCCCCTCAAGCTAGAGGGGGATCTATCTCACGCTAGATTGCACTTGGAATGGGAAAACAGACTTCGGAAGTCTGAAACAGGATGTACCCTTGGGGCAAGCCCCTTGGAGGCTCAGACTTGCCGTTCACCAAACGGCCACCCTATGGTCATGTTGCTTTTTGCAGATTGTTAGTAAGGACTTTCGAAACCAGTCGCTGTCTCACAGGCCCGTTCTGGATCTTCGTCAGACATATCCGCCAAATTGCTCTCAGTATTCTCTATGTGATGTTTGCCATGCCTGCAGCGACTCTTTCACGGACATAATGGTATGCGACCGAGTTGCTCTTTTTCTTCAAAGTAGACTTCCGGGATGCTCTGAGTTCTTGATCACGGACAGTTTGTCCGCCTTGACATGAGCCGGACCATCGAGAGGGACTCCCATCATCCTGAGCTTGTACCGCAAGCCTTCCACAATCTCGATTCCAACCTTCATTGCCGCGAACTCAGATCCAAAGGAAGAAGTTCAATGGAGCCCTGCTTCTTGCTATACCAAATAATTGGGGACATGTTAGCAAAGACGAGTACACCAGTACGTGAACGACGTGTCATCCTTGTCCCCGCATGGTCCGAATCCACAACCATGGTGATTTGGATTGGTTTGCCGAGAAGGCTCGGCATGTCTGGGGCAAAGGCTCTTTCGCATCGGCATAGAAATCACTCCAGTCCGGTCGCTCTTGTTCCACATGATTCACATAGTGAAGGATCAAAGACAAGGTGAGAACGACTGATGCTGCTTGAGATATGCTAAGATGATGAAACACAGCGTCTCAGGTGCCCCAACTCGTGGGGCTGCACAGTACGAAGCATGATTGAAACCTCGGTGCAGTATGTCAATTCTCACGAGTTCCACGGCCCATCGTAGCACTCCAATCTGCTGTTGAAAGGTAATTTGTCCACTCGTCATAACAAAGGGCGGGTTTGAAAGATCCAACTCCGGGGTGTAAATTGCTCGGAACACTGAATTGGCTTTCGACTTGAGCGTCTTCCCACTTCGCTCGAGCCATGTCTCCCATTTCTGACAGCCTCCTTGACATACTGTTCAGATCCCATTGACCAACATGGTTTGTCAACTCCAGGGAGATTGTACTCCTTGACTGAAGCTCCAAGTACTGAGTTGGCTTTCCCAGGGATCCTGGCTTCAACAGGAAATGCTGATCCAGGTAGCAGAGTAAGGTGTTTTGGGTTAGTTGACATAGCAAAGGAGATCATCTGTGTATACCAAATACATTATACTCATAGTATTACCTTCCGTCAGGCCTGGTGTGCTGCACGAAACCAGACATCCTTGTACTGCCTTACAAGAGGTGAACTCCCAGGTGTCTCGCAGAAATCAGCTAAGTGGGCCCTCCATGCTGCTCCACTTGATTTGAGGCCATACAGGGCCTTGACGACCTTTGCCTTGCGTCCCTCAATTGGGCCAAATTCCTCATTGGCAAATTCGCACCTTGTGATAAAGATCTTCTCTCTGAACTGGGGCATTCAAAATATGCATTGCAAATAACAGCTGCCAAGATATCCAAAGCGTTCAATGCTGCAATCAAGAAGGCCAGTCGTACACTCTCTCGACTGACAACCTGGTCGTAGGTGATGGACGAAGGGGGATCGGTCATGATGCCCCCAGCGACCAGCGTGCCTTCCTTGTAAAGTCACTTTTAACGTCAAAATCCATATGGCAACGGATGTGAGTATGGCCAACTGGATCAGGGGCATCCTCTTCCAAGATCTCAAAAGCTTTGCCAACGGCTGCCATCTCTTTCTTAATGGCATCATGCCAAAAAGGTTGTACCAGTTCCTTGTCAATCTCAAGGGCATGCTACACTGTTTTGGGAAGCTCAACCCCTATTTCTGTTCCTTGCGAAAGTACCGCTTCGCGACAGCAGAGATAATCCGATTACGCTTCTTGAGTGGTGTAAGGGACCCACCAAGAGAAAGCTGGCTCTGACTCCAACCATTGTTCTGTGAATACTCTGCCGTCTGAATCATGGTAACCATCTTTCATGTCCTTAAGGGATCTGCCATGAGGTGGTCCCATCCTTCCACTGGCAAAAAAGTTTCCACCCTTTGTTGGTCCGTCGCACAGTCTCCCTGCCATTCCGATAGATGTAGGCGTCGTCCCCTGAACCAGCGTGTCCATCCTT